>RJWM01006297.1:0-85201 GCA_004363535.1 Dasyprocta punctata | reverse complement strand
TCTATCTTTTGTTTTGGGATCCCGTCCAGTCTCTGTGTCCTGAGCACCTTGTGGCTGGCCACATTCAGACAGTTCCTTCTGCTGGCCTTTCTCTCCTCTGCAGACCCTGTTCTCTGAAGTGTCTCCTTCTTCCCTGCTGCAGACACATCTTCATGGAAAATAACCTACCTCACACCTTGGCCAGCTGGCCAACCCTCAGCAGATGCCCTGGCCCAGGGATGCGTGGCCCATGTTGGACTTGACGGCCCCTGGGCCACCATCTCTCCAGACACACCACCCTAGATGCCCCCGCTTGTGTTCTCCCTCACAACAAAAAATCCACCACTCAAGGTGGACTCGCCACATCTTAACCTTCTGTCCTAACCTTCCCTTCCCCAAGTAGTGCACCTAAGGTTCTGCCAGCTCCGAAAGACGCACTTCAGTTCCTGCCTCCTCCCAGAACCCTTGGAGATCAGCATTATCAGACTCTTGCTCCTGTGGATTTACACACTCAGGTGCCCACGCTGGGCAGGAGTTGCACAGTCATTTATCCAACCCGCCTGCCATTTCATCGGGACCGTTCATCGCCTGCTGGTTTGCCACCATAGATGCTTAGCAGCCTCGGCTGGCTTCTCTCCCCTCTTCTGCCGCCCCCAGGTGGTGACGGTGGCGTGGGGGCCAGAGTCTGCTTTGTCCACAGCTCTCCGCTAGCCGTGCGAGCGCTGCTCCGGGCGTCCCCGAGGGCTCACTCCCTGACGGGCACCCTGGGGAGACATCGCCTCTGTTTGCATCTGCTCCTCATCACCACCCCACACTCCCACCTTGTGCGTAACTGTAATACAGTACCAGGGGACAAAGTGCTCCTGTCTCATCTAGCTTCAAAACAGATTTGACAACATCAGAGCATAAAGTTGCCAGTGCTTCTTTTGGGGCTGAGAAAAATACTGCCAAGGTACACCTATGCATGGAGTATGAAAAATTAACATGGCAGGTCAGTTCCCTACCAAGAGGTAAGAATCCCATCCCTTCTCAACGGCAGCCTTGCTCCACGACATGAATTGGCACAGCACGCTCTATTTCGATGATTTGGCAGAGGAGTCGGTCCTTCAGAATTGAAGTCAGCACCCCTGTTTCATCACGGGAGGCGGTTGGCAGCCACAAGCCTCTAAAGAGCCCCTGATGGAGAATTGTATTCAGTTCACTTTTTAAATATAATTATAGGGTGGCGGGGAAACCTGCCCAACTTTGTGTCATTCCGCTCTCCAGCACATCCCTCTTTGGCTGCATTTCGAGTGTGCTGTGGACCCAGCAGCTCATTTTCTTCTAGAATATTCCACCAGGAAGCATCTTGCCAAAGTTGCATGTGAACGCACAGTGTTCCTGTCTATCCACAGATCCAGCTGTGTATCAGTAGTGCACAGAGCTGGCCCACTCCACAGGGACAGGGTTAGGGCCTGGAGATACAGACTCACAGGAGTTCCACAGCCCAGTGAGCCTCGAATGGCAGAGCACGGGGCCCATGGCTCACTGGCTTCGTGGGGGCTCCAGGGAGGCTGTTCCCCAAAGCAGAATGGAGGACAGTGCAGCGCAGGGCAGCTGCAGGAGGAGTTGGTGCCGGCCGTGCACCCCAGCCCATCTGCTGGGCGGGTCAGCTGCCACCTGTGTTGCATGGCCAGGCCTGGACCTTATTTCTCTCAGCACTCTCCAAGAGTAGGTTTTGGGGGACCCCACCTGGCTGGGTGGAACAGTGGTTGAATTGCTTTGCTCTCTACCTTCAAGTTCCTCCTGATGTTCCCTTGACCAAAGGAACAACGCGGAGTGAATTCCTCCACCCAGCTCCTCTGACAACACCTCTGTCTCTCCACTGTGAGGCAAGACCAGCCATGGGGCCGGCGCATCGGTCCGCTCGCTGCTGTCGTCATGGTCGCGGCTTCACAGCGCAGGGCGCAGCAGCACGCTCTCTCACGTGTGCGGGAGGAGTGAGGGCGGCGCTGCACAGACGGCAAAGCTCTCTGCGTCCCTCGGACACTGAGCAGAAGAACATGCAAGAGAAGCTCACTGTAAGACTAGCTCTAGCCCTGCAGAAGTGTTCGTTCCATTCTCCCGCCCCCGTCCCCTAAGCAAAACACACGCCGGAAACCTGCATAGTGATAAAAAGTCATTTATATTTGCAAAACAGCCCCATGTCCCTGGGTCAGGTCTGGAGCTCCAAAGGTGAGGGGTCAGTGCCCATCAGGTGGGTGGGAGCCTCCCGTGCCTGGCGACATTCGCGCATGGACGTCACAGTCCCAGGACAAGGGCCGTCGGCCTGCTGGGCTTCCGTCCGTCTCTGCCGCGGTGCAGCAGGTCGGTGCTGTGTGAGGTGAGGCCGCTCTAGGTGCACAGCTCCGAATGGAGGTGATAAATACAGGTGTGCCTGTCCCTTGCCATCTTTGTGACTTTGACTGTTTTTAGAAACAGGTTATTACGTTGTGTTACCTAAGTTAAGAACCTGCTTCTACATTTGAGCTTTATTTCTGTGAATAGCGCATGTGCTCAGAGGGAGGGAATGTTTTTTATTCTTGCTTCTTCCCATGGGCAGGTGGAGAGGCTCATGGTGCATGCCCAAGTCCTCTTCCCACGTGTTTGTCCAGTGTACTTAGCCCTCCTCTAGGCTGGGCCCTGCGAATGTAGGACTCGACAGAAGAAGTGGTTCTCAGCCTCGTCAGGAGTCTTCCTGAGAGGAGGGGCCTCAGGGTCTTTGAGCTACCCATGGAAGTAATTACAGGTGACCCAGGGCAACGGGATGTTTCCACCCAGAGACTAGAAATGAGACGGGCCAGATATGGGAAGCACGCGCGCTATTATAAAATCCAAGTTTTGTTGGTAGAAGGGCAAACTGGGGCTTCAGCTAAAGGAGCAGGCGATTGGTGGAGAACACAGAGAGAGCAGCAGGTTTCCCCTAAGTCTGTGCGTAAAGTCCAGTCACATCCATTGGCCAGGGCAGAGTCGAAAAGACGTCTCTTCTGTGACTGACTTGACCACCGGGTGGTCCCGGCCGACTCACCCTGGAAGCTGCTGAACCCCCTGTGTCTGGCTGCACCATTCTGCCAAACCCCGGCCTTGTCCTTGGACTCGCAGGCGGCTGCTTCTCTCGGGAACCGCCGAGTCCCGCGCACACCGACCCCACCGTCCTGCAGAGACGCCCTGGACTGACGACAGGGCTGAAGGACGTCAGTGCCCGCGCTGCTGCAGAGGCACAGGGCGGGCAGAGGACACGGCCAGCTGAGCAGGCAGTGCCCCGCTGAACCCGGCGTCACAGTCTCGGCCAGAGCATTCCTAAATGGTCAGCAGCAGAGAGAGCCCAGCAGACTCTGACTCGAGGGCTCGGACGCAGAGGGTCAGAGCAGTGGGAAGATGGAGATGCCAAGTCTGCACCCAGTGGGTCACCCAGCGGGCACCTGAGGCCACGTGCGGTCAGTGCTGTCAGCTCGTCAGCCTCAGTGCCCTGGAGAGGAGCCGGGCGACTGTCATCAGGACCCCTACATCAGAGGCAGTGCCAGCTGCAAAGCCCGTGGGGAGCTAATGGGGCATCGCCCAGCCGTGTGTCCCCAAAGTTAGTGATTTCAAGGTGACTAAGAGCAGGTGCAGGTAGTGGTCTTATGGAGACTTTTCTCTTGGAACGATTTCTCATAATTAGCACAAGCATTTTGCTTCTGTAGGTTTATCAGGCTTTCATGAAGGGCCAGTTGAAACGTGTCATGCTAAAAACTGTTCATTGCTCCTAGGAGTTTCTTGTTTTGTTCTCGTCCTCCGTCCTAGCACTGTCCCTCCATGGTGATCCCTCACTGTCTCAGGGCTCCCCAAAGGGAGTTATCAAGGAGTTCAGCACAATCCTGGAGCCACAGAGGGGCTGGGCTAAAGTGAGGGTGTCAACACGCACCTGGCTGTGTACACAGAGAAACTGTGTTAGAAAAATGCCTGCATCTCAGAGAAGGAGCTTCCCTAACTAATAAGGTTCATTTTTAGAGCAGTTTTACGTTCATAACAGAATTGAGTGGACTGTACAGGGATTTCCCACCCATTGTATGCCCCATTCACGAATGCCCCACCCATTATCAGCAACCCCCTGTGAGTGGCGCATTTATTACTTGTGATGGCCTTGCATGGACAGGCCATCAGCAAAGCCCGCACTCTACGTTATGGTCATGCTTGGTGCTGCATGTTCTTTGGGTCTGGGCGGGTGTTTAACAGCGTGTGTCCAACATTACAGCCTCGTGCGCAATAGTTTCGCTGCTCTAAAATCCCTCCATGCTCCACCGGGTCACCCCTCCCTTCCCCCAGCGCTTGGCAAGCACTGACCTTTTTGCTGTCTCCATTATTTTGCCTCTTCCCAGTGTGGTAGAGTTGGAGTCATAGGGTGCTCACACACAGCCCTTTCTCTCACTGAGTCATGTGGACCTAAGATTCTTCCATGCCTTTTCTGGCTCCATAGCTCCCATCTCTTAAGCAGTGATAATACCCCTTGTCTGGACGTGCCGCAGTTTCCCCCGTCACCTAGTGAAGGAAGCCTCGCTGTTTCCAAGTTTGGGCATTATAAATAACACTGCCGCAGACATTCGCATTGATGTGTCTTGTGCAGAGGTAAATTTCCAGCTCCTTTGGGTAAATCCCAGCAGCTTGGGTGCTGCATCCTGTGGCGGGAGCACGTTTGCTCTTCTAAGATCCGGCAAACCGTCTAAAGCGTCTGCAGCGCTTTGCGCTCCCACCCACAGCGGGAAGAGGTCCTGTTGCTCCACATCAGATCGGTGTGCAGCGAAATCTCAGTGGTCTCTGAGTCCGTGGTGTCGTGCGCTGTCTTGCCATCTGCCCAGCTTCTTTCGCAAAGTGTCGTTGAGGCCTTTGGTTCGTTTTTAATCCAAGGTGTGGGTTTGCTTCTCACAGAGTTTCAAGAGTGCTGTGTGTATTTTGGACAACAGTTCTTTATCAGTGTGTCTTTTGCAAATATTTTCCTCCGCTTTGTGCCCTGTCTCCTTCTCCTCTGGATGGGGTCTTTCAG
This sequence comes from Dasyprocta punctata, assembly GCA_004363535.1. Classification (NCBI taxonomy): domain Eukaryota; kingdom Metazoa; phylum Chordata; class Mammalia; order Rodentia; family Dasyproctidae; genus Dasyprocta; species Dasyprocta punctata. The sequence continues at coordinate 80,184 of RJWM01006297.1, read as the reverse complement.
TGAAGAGATCTTGCATGTTAATGAAAATCAGCTTAACAATTCCATCTTTAGTAGATCGTGCCTTTGGTATTTTATCTTAAAAGCTATTGCCAATCTCAATGTTACCTAGATCTTCTCCTGTGCTATCTTCCAAGAGTTTTATGGCTCTGTGTTTTCCATATTAAGTCTGCAGTCTGCTGTGAGTTGATTTTGTGCAGGGTGTGAGGGTCTGCGCTGCCATTCACATTTCTGCACTGGACACCGTTACTCCGCAGCGTTTGTTGAAAAGACAATCCTTTCTCAACTGGGAAAGACGAGTCGACTGCAGTGTTGCGGGCCGCTTCTGAGCAGAGATGGGACCTTCCTTCAGTTACTTGTGGGCTGGAGGAACTGGATTCCACCTGTAGAGAGCGAGTCCTTAGGGCGGGGAGGGGTGGGGAGCAAAGCCGGGTTAGGGCTGTCTGCGGTTCACCGTGTGGCTGTTGGTGACTCCTGAGAACAACTTGATTTACACGTTTATGTGTTCGGTCTCAAACAGGGAGTTTCCATGTCTTCCCACTGGCGTCTTGAGCTTAATCCTCTGAGCAGACAGGGGCCCAGCCCTAGGCGGTGCAGTGTACATTTGAGTTTGGGTCCACTGGTCTATTCATCAGCAAGGTTGCCCCTTAAACAGCCGAGCCCCAGCGATTTGCCGATTCGCTGCTGTTTCCCCACTCCCCAGAGCGCCACATCGGAAGGAAATGAAATGCGAGCTGACAAGGCAGCCCTTCTGCGGGTTAATTCGTACCAGCCCCTCAATTTTCCAGCCAGAAATCAGCGAAATGCCATGCTCAAGCAGCATCTATCAAAGCCCAGCATCTGGGTCTCCCAGCTGCCACTTTCGCCCCACGAGGACTTGTCAGTGTGCCAATCTGCTCTGTCACCAAAGTGCTGCTCAGAGCTGCGGGCCCTGTCCACGGTCACGTAAATGGCCAGGATCTGTGGTTAAGCTACAAATAGACTTTACAAACTGCACAGTGCAGCGAGCTGTTCCCCCAGGAGGGTCTGAGCTACACCCGAGCTTCCGCCCTGCCACTGTTGTGCTATCTGCCCTCAGCCAGGGTCCAGAGGAAGTGGTGCAGACCCTGCCCCACAGGGGGAGGGTGCGATCACTTGGGCAAAGGCAGTCGTTAGTGCTGTGGTTTTCTTTCAAATTCTGCAGACAACCATGGCCTCACTTTGTGTAAGCAAGAGCAATTCAGCAGCGCTGAGAAGGGGATCTGCTGCTTTTCCTTGTTCTGCCTGCGTCCAAAAAGCCAGGCACAGAACAGGGCGGCAAGAGGGCGACTAGCACTCGAACGGAGTTTCATACCCTTGTGATGGAACAGAGCAGTTTTTAATATTGTAAAAGAACATTCCAAATTAACTCATTTGCTCCAGGCCTCTGTAAACAAAGGCTTGGTGTCCGCGTGGGTCCCTTGTGAAATGATCCTCCTAAGTTGCACTAGCTGAGAGATGTCCCACTGCGGTAATTGCTTCAGGATTGTTTCTGTTGGAGTGAATTATACCTGTGGCAGGATTTACACTGGGCTGATTTATTCTAAATTGCAGGATAAGTTTTAAAGGACAAGAAGTATGTACTCTATAAAAATGTGTCATGGGGCCTGACTGGTAGGCGTTCTGAATGAGGAGGGAGAGAGAGAGAGAGAGAGAGTCAGGTTCCGGTGCTGTTCACACTTCATTCCCCTGTCCCTCAGTTTACTGAGCTGTGGGGGAAATGGCGTTGGTGACGCTTCCCCCGGCGGGTGGTAAGGAGAGTGCTCTGGGCCCTGTGGGTCTCCAGCCGAGCCCGCTGTCATTCCCTCCGGCTCCCGAGCACCTCCTCCAGGTGTGTGTGGGCCCAGGTGACCCAGGGTGAACCAGGCGACCACTGTGCAGCAAAGCAGCATGAAACCTGAATCTAAATTTGACTTGCGCCTGCCCATCCACTAGGCGGCTGAGCGCGACCGTCCGCCGGGGTCAAGTTGGCCCTGGACCAGGGTTGCTGCGCAGACCAGTAGGTCCTGGAAACAGGAAGAGATAGGGAATCCCCAGTTCCTGAATCGGCCTCCACTGCTGGGAGTGCAGCGCATTAAAACATTTCATCTTCTTTGCCGCCCTCCCTCGGAAGTGGTTGACATTATGATCCTCAGTTTATGGTTAAAACGCTGTGGCAGTGAGGTTAAGCGGCTTGCTTCCTGTAACCAGTGCCACTTCTCCCAAGAGCCCACGTCTTCACCTGCTCTGCTGCGATGCCAGGGTCTCCAAGTCAGGTCCACGCTGACATAACCTGGAGGAACACCTGAAAAACGCACCTGCGGGGCCCCCCACCCCAGGGACTGCGTTTTTAAAATCTCTCCAGCTCACTGTGGTAATGAGTCACGTTTGGGTCAGAGATTCTTGGTCACAACAGTCGAATAGTTTGTTTTCATGAAGGAAAATCAAACCTGCATCTACCCAGTGGCTCACCAATCCCTTGACCGCTTTTTATCCAGAGAAATGAAAGGTGGATAAGAGAATATTGCAGCAGCGGTATTTGCTGTAGGTCTAAGATGGGAGCCAGCCCAGGTGACCAGCGCACAGCGTGTCTCCAAGAATCGAGACTTTGCCAAGCACTGTGAGGGAGCCAGTGTGGAGGTGCATGGCTGCAGCGGTGGAGATGAACCTTGACCCCCATGGAGGGGGAGAGGCCTGGTCTCCATGGGACATTCGGGAAGAAACCAAAGTAGCTGGCATTTTGAAAAGTCTGGCAGCGGTGGGAGACGGTGTGGCTGGGGGGTGAGGAGACTCCAGCTGGGGCCACGTCGCCGGTCTCAGCAGTGCACAGCTACACGTGGGGCTGCCTCTGTCTCTGTCCTTCAGCAGATGCACTTCAGGAGTGCACCCTGAAGACGTGCGTATCGTTGTGCCCAAGGGGGTGCACCAGTGCATTAAGGGGTGTGCGATCATGCAGCTAAGGGTTGTGCAGTCTCTCACCCATGTGCATTTGCCATGAGAAGGAAAAGAACCACACACGCTTACTGAACCTTGCGGGACTGACTTGTGTAGTTTCCTTGCTAGGTCTGAGGGTGACTTGCTCCGATGTGCTGACGGAGAGCTAGAGGGATGGAAAGATGCGTGGGAAAGTAAAGATGGGTTGTGTTCAAGTGAAAAACTGATACTCAGAAGCCACCAAAGACCCGGGAAGTCTTCTGCTGTGTCTCAGGGATATCAATGAAGGAGTCAGAGAGTAACACAGGTGAAGTGCGAAGTGATGGAATGTGGTATTTTTCCAGGTGGATGGGTGAACTTTAAAAGTAAATCAGTAAATAAAATTGTCACTCAGCGTGCCGCATTACAGAAGCAGGGCTGGGAAACCCTTCCCTCCTGTGCGGCTGCCCTGAGATGCGGCAGAGGTGCTGACGGCTTCCTGCTTCCTGGAGGCGTGGGACTGGTCCTGGCTAGTTTCCAGCCATCACTCACATACAGGGAGTCAAGTGGGGGGTCGAGTGACCTCCCCTTGAGGCCTCAACTTTGGTACAGGCAGGAGCTGGCAGTGGGAACCATGCGGTGGTTTTCACTCGTGTCTGGGTGTTTCCATGCAGGGGACCCCAGGTAAAGCTGTCCAGGGTCTGGTTGTCCCTGGTGAGGGCCAGTGAGCCTCGGTCCCCAGAGCAGAAGGGGGACATCCCTGACACAGCTTCCGGCCAAGGAGGGAGGCTCCCAGGTAGTCGTGGAAGCCTGATGGTAGGGGTGTTTGCTGGGGTGCGTTTCTGAAGCCCAGCTGCATCTGTCTGCTGGAAAGGAGAAAGGGCAGGAGGGGCAGGTGCTCAGCGCAGGCTCTAAGTCACAGTCTCCCGGTGGCGCTGTGGTCAGCGCTGTGGGTCCATCAGTGTCCAGGTACTGTTACTCTTCTGAGAGTGGCACCATCTTGAAATAGCACAAGGAGTTTGATAATAAGCAATCTCAACAAATACCAAGCATAAGTGTTGTTTTTAGTAAGTTACCGTGGAGTAGGAATGAGCAGGCTGCAGGCTGCGCTTCCTCTGTAAATGTTTCTCTTCCCCATCACACTGCCCACAGGATTCGGGGCCCACACCTGCAGGCCCATGCACTGTACCCACCTAGCCTGGGCTTGGGTGACGTCTGCGCCTGATTCTCACAAGGCTGCCAGGCTTGGAGGTTGCCCTTCGCTCCCCAGTGCCCTCTCCATCCACATCTCATTTGGGTCACTTACTCGTGATGTCAGCAGTGCAGTGGTTGGCAGCAGCCCAGGACATCAGGTGCAGGGGACTAGTGTTTAAGGGGAAGTTCTTTGCTCATCAGAGGAAGAACTCAGAGCGCTCAGTGACTGATTCTGTCTGACCTAGAAGAGCAGTTGGGCTGGGTGCCACCAACACACAGTGATCAGTGCAGCACAGGTCCTAATGCACTTCCATTCAGCGTGCCATTGGGTGTTGTTACCATGCCTGTGTATGTGGCTTTCCACACACCCACGTTTACCATACTGAGTCACACTCCCGGGCACGTCCTGATTAAGAGGCTCTGCCTGCAGCACAAGGCTATACAGCTGTCACCTAACAACGAATGCATGGACCCAAGATAGCTCCTGAATCGTTAAAGAAATATAAAATGACATTTGGGATAATCAAAGTACTAACAAGGATGGCCAATTTCACTCTGACAATGTGCCGTTTGTGTAAGATTTGAGGGGTCCTGCTCTGGAGATGTTTGACTCATTTGAATTCCTTACCTGCATTGGATAATGGTTTACCGACTTTTTCCTCTAACCCTTGAGAATGAAGTGCCTTCTAGAATAACATCATCTTATTAGTGACCTCATCGCAGTATGGCACATGGTACAGTAAGTCCCTGACTTACAAACATTCAAGCTGCACACTTTCATGGTGCACTGCGTAGGACTCACTTTGTCGGACTGGGAATGAATCTGACTTGTGAACAGTCTCCCAGAATGGAACTCATTAGTGAGTCAGGAACTCGCTGGACAGCCATCCACACTAGGTTATAGCAGAGATCTGTTTTTATTTGTATTGGGTTTCTAGTCACCCATGTGGGCGTCTAATGGGGCTCAGAGGTAGCAAATGGGTTTTCAGCAGTTTCCTGTATGGTAAGGTGGGCCAGGGCACCTTGGCTCAGTGTGTTCAGCCCCTCCTGGGTTCCATGCGTCTGTGAACTTGGTTCTGATGTTCATCCCCTACGTGCCACAGCAGGCTGCACCATGCATTTACCCTAGACTCCCTGGACAGGTGTCTGAGCAGGTGGTCCAGGACTCAGGATGCTGGTAAGGTCAAGTGAGAGCTGACAAGCAGCAGGAGACAGATGAAGGCAGACAACACGGAATGACTGTGTGTCACATGGAATTTCTGTAGTGCGTGGAAGAGTAAACACGCTCAGAAGCTGTGATGCAGTCTTGAAGAAGAGAGAAGGCAGACCCTTAGGTCCCTCTGTTGCTTTGGTACCTTAAACACTGTGTCTCATTTGCTTGTTTTGGTGGTAGTGATGTTCTTGAGGATGATACCTGTAGTGACAGTTAATCTTGACTGACTTGTAAAGACCCTAGATTAGTAAAAGACTGCCAGGGTGGGCCGTGGGGATGTAAGCTTGGGGTCACTATCTGGTCCCCTGTCCCTTTCTCTCAGGCTCTCTCGCTGCTTCCCAGCTGCCATGATGTGAGCAACTTTTTCGCCATGCCCTTCCACCATGATACCCTGCCTTGGGGCCAGCTGACCATGGACTGAACCCTCTGAAACTCTGAGCCAAGTAAAACCTCTCTCCCTTGTAGTTCCTATGTGTCAGGTATTCTGTCTCAGCAGAGCTGACCAATACACTGATGTTGGTACTGGCGGCAGTGATTGTGTTGTTAAAGCAGCTGGGTTGAGGATGTTGTTGGTGTGGCTTTTTGTGAGTTTTTTCTTCCTGGTGATGACTTTATGGCAGCCTGCTGATGCAGAGTGCAGATGTGATGCTTGTGTATGTGGGGTTCAGAATCTGGGCAGGGAGGGCTCGGGGTGGGCATCTGGGTACTGTATTGATGATCTCAGAAAGCAAGAGCCATGCATAAAACCAAAACAATAAGTTTTAGCAAACATGGTAGAAAATTTGGAGAAGGACGACTTTAAATTGCGCAGCCAAGGCCAAGGAAGAGCTCTCCGGGAGGCCACAGTGAGCCTGGCTGGTGAGCTGAGGCAGTCAGGGGTGAACTGCCCAGGTAGGGGCCCTGGAGAGAAGGCACAGCATGTCACGTCCCGGACCGAGAAGCTGAGTCCACTGGACAGACGTGGTCAGCCATGGACTTGCAAATGTTCCAGGAGCCACATTAAAAAGTAAGAAGAAACAGGTAAAGTTAATTATAATCATGTATTTTATTTAATCCAATATACCAAAATAATATAAAAACACTAGTGAGATGTTTTTCTGCTGAGCCTGTGAAACCAGGGGTCCCCCCCCTCGGTCCACTTTCTAAACGATTCACGGTGTACTGGGGGCTGGCAGCACCTGACCCAGCTGCCGTGTTGGACCGCACAGAGCACAACGTGTAGGGAAATGAGAGCAAGGCCGGGGGCCATGTCCAGGGTGTCCTGGGGGCTGGACTGGGTCCTCCCTGGGGCCACAGTTGAGAACTCGCCTTAAGCCCACTGGGCAGTGAAGATGGGGATCTTCAAGGTTGTTCTCCTTTCCTTGTTCCTATAAGTCATTCAGCAAACACTAGCTGAGTTCCTTTTGCCTACCTGGGCCTTGAATCTTTTTGCAAGCACAGTGATATGGATAACTACGACCACACAGCAAGCGGCACACAGGAAAGCTGATGTTTGTGAGATTTCGGCAAAAAACCATGTAAAAGAAGTGAAAGCTGTATTCCCCAGAGGAGGTGGAGTTTGCTTCCCCAGAGGAGGCAGAAGGACAGGAGAGGTGATGAGGTTCGTGGCCTCAGAAGCACAGCCCGGAGGGAGAGTGGCCCTGACCTGTGACGCCAGGGCTGAGCCTGAGGTGGCCTGGGTGGGGCAGCGGCGCAGGGGAGCAGGAGGCAGCGCGGGGCTCTGACGGGTGCGGGGTCTCCAGCACTGGCGCTGGTCAGCCTTGGGTGCTTACCTGGAGCTTGGGGTCTGGAGACGAGGGATGAAGCCACAGCGGTGGGTAGAGTTTGCAAATTTACCCTGAGACAGGGCTCAATCATTCGAACTCGTTTCATTGTAGATCAGAAACATTCCTGGAAATGAACCAAAAATGGATTTTTCATCCCTTGACCTTTCTCCAGGAGAAACTGAACTGAAGCCCTGCACCCAGCCCAGCAGCCCTCGCTTGACGTGGGCCTTTCTAGAGCCCACGATTCGCAGCCAGCTATGTATGCCCTGCTCAGTTTATGGATCTGCCTTTCCCCTCCTGGGCAATGCCCAACAGTAACCTTTTGGTTCTCTGAGTTTTTTTTTTTTAAATCTCATCAAGCAACCTCCCCCTCTGTGAGTTGTCGCCTCTGTTGCAACACAAAATTCAGTTTTCAGGAACAAGCTAGAAACCGAGACGGGCTGTTGCAGGAAACGCCTCGTGGCTGAGACCCCGAATACCATTCTGCCTCCCCTCCCCTATGCCCAAGCAGACACACAGCACCCACAGGGACACATGCGCCACGCAGAGCGCGGGTCCCCACTCCTTCCATGGAATGGGCCGGAAACACGGAAGCAAGGCCGGGTCTGCTCTTCTTCCTCTGCCTCTACAGCTCCGTGTCCCCTGCCCTCCTCCAGCTCCCAGGCGGGCCAGCTCCTTGCCAGGTTCTCGAGGACGATGCTGCAGGCCTTCGGACCGAGGTGACCGCCTGTCCACCTGAGTGGGACCCCACTCTGGAGAGAGCAGGCGTAGTTCGCAGCCTTCCCTCTGTGGCTCCTGCACAGGCCTAGGAGGACGGTGGCCATGCCCGCGGCTCAGGGACAGAAAGACGCCTCTCGGAACCTGCCCATGCCACCCAGTGTCCTCCACACCTCCCCGTAGAGAAGTTCTAAAAAAATCAGGGATGGGAGACTCCAGGTTCAGTTGCAGAGACAACTCACCTGCTAAATTGCCTGGAGACGCAGAGGGCAGAGAGAAAATTGCCATTTGATTTCAGTTCACTACTCAGAAGTGATTCCAGGGCCGGAGAGTGGGGAGCAGAGCCAGGACGGGAACCCCATTCACACCCGAGTGCAGACCCCTGACCCTGGGGGTCACGCCGCAGGTTCAGACTCCTTCGGAAGCCACCTCTTTTGTTCATCCTCAAAGTTTAGAGAAGTTTTGTGTAAAATGCAACTTCATCATCCTTGTTTTTTCTGAACTTGATAACAAAATCTCCACCTCTGTGCTCACATGCTGTGTGCAAATCACTGAAATCTATAAACCTTGAATAGATTTAGAAAATCATACGCTGCTGTGAAAGGAACCCATAAATGAATCTTTATATTTGAAGTTTTGTCATTTAACAAATGCATTGTTATCCATTATCCTTTCAACACTTAACAAACAACTCATAATGAAATACAGAGGGGCTCAATGGGAAGGGCCTTTTTCCCTTTCTTTCTTTCAAAAACAGCTATTTCCTTGCAGGTAGTAATTTTGTTTTAAGAAGAGCAATGTTTAGCACCAGGCTTTTTAATAAAATATGCACGAGAGAATAATTCTTCTAAAGCATGCTATATCTACAAAAATCTATATGTGGGAGAACTTGAATTATTCTCTAATAGATTTTATTACATAGCAGTTAAGAGTTTTTCTAAGAGACATCTAGTCAAAGGCATCAATTTGGGGTAACAAAGCGCAAGAGAGAAAGGAACTTACCGAAAACTGGCTTTCGTCACTAGTGTGCTGACTCCGCGGCTGTTTCTCTGGCTGTCATTCTCCTCTAGAAGGTGGCGCCCCCTGGGCTGTGGAGTACTGTGCGCTGTGCCCCTTCTGCATGTGCCCAGTGACTGCCATGAGCAGGTGGGCGACGTCCCTCTGCCCACCCCACGTTTCTGGATCCTCGTGCTGCATGCCAGGTGCCAGCACCAGGGAAACAGGTTGGGAGAGACCTGTCCACAGGGAGCATCGGACTGAGATCAGGGAGTGGGGTAGTGAGGGGGAGGGAGGCCCAGGGCAGGGGCTCAGGCAGTGCTGTACAATGACCATGTGGCCCTGTCGGGACACACAGCTTCCATTCGGGGACGAGGGCTGGACACAGGACAAAGGTAGCCCCTGCCGAGTGTCATGTGTCTGGTGGGCTCTGGAACTAGAGCTGTGAGCAGGAAGCAGAGCCCTGGGCCCCAGCCCACCCTGGGGAGGACGGGAGCAAAACTCCTGTTAATCACAAAATACAGTGAGCAGCACCAGGTGGAGGTGTGGCGGGGGTCCAGGATCACGACTGTGGGGGCCCCACCTCACCCCTCACCCCAAGAGCCCGGAGGCCTCCTCCATGAGCTGCCTTCGAGCTGCAGGTGGGAGAGGGGCCAGCCGCTGTGCAGGCAGGCAGAGGGAGGGGAGGCTCAGGGGGAGGCAAGCGGGGCGAAGGCTGAGGCTGGGGTGCTGACTGAGGCACACCTGCACTCCCTGTACTTAGGGAGGCTGAGGTAAGGGGATCACAAGTTTGGGACCCACCTGGGCAACTTAGCAAGAGCTTGTCTTAACATTTTAGAAAGGATGTGGGGATCGGTGGGTGGACTGAGAAGGCAGCTCAGTGCAAAGGCCCCAGATTCCGTCTCCAGTACCACCCCCGTCTCCCCCACCCCCGTCTCCCCCACCCCGTCTCCCCCACCCCGCCTCCTGGTGCTCTGTGCACAGGGACTCCCCGCAGATGGCTGTCCTCGGGATTTGGGTTTCTCGTCTCCTTTCTGATAACCTTAGCTTGCTCCCACTCCATCTTATTTCTGGTGTAGCTGGACTTGTATTTGTACTTTTCTCCTCCATTTATGTGCATTTATGATGCTACTTTTCCACCTTGCTTTCCTAGGTTGGTGCTCTTAGAATTTTATTTATCTATTGAATATTTAGCTCTTCTTCTCTGCATTAGATTTTGGGAGTTGATCCAGGAACTGCAGTATACACCAAAGGCTGCTTGAAAACTCATGTACCCGTAAATATGCACAGCTATTATACGTTAATCAAAAATGTTTTCAATATTATGGAGATGGAAATGCTATATAACCATTACATGTACATTGTGTACATGTATCGAATTTTCCCACTGTATTCCAAAATATGTGCAATTAAAATGATAATAATGGATTTGCAGATTGTGGAGGACAGATGGACTGAGGGACACAGAAGACAGAGGCCCGCAAAGAGCAGATTGCTGGATGCGCTGGATTTTATACATCACTGAAAGAGGGTGTCCGAGCTTCCCTGCTTAGGTCACAGCCAGTCCACACTCAGTCCCTTCCCACCCTGCTGGCGCATCAATATTTTAATAAATAGCGGCTCACAGACTTAGCCCGCAACGTGGCTCCAGCTTCTAGTTGCATCTTGGACAAGAATTCTGTCCAATAACTGCTGAATTTTTAAAAATTCACTCTTGGCAGGAGCACACAGATCGTGAAGATACACTCACAGGAGTGCCGCTCCTGAGCCTCCCCAGCTGTCGCTGTACCCGAGTGGGTCTCTGACAGCGCAGAAGGGCTCCCCAAAGCAGGCGGAGCTCACCGAGGATCTGCTCCTTGGGGTCCGTCCCGAGCTGGCGTCTGCAAGAGGAGGTGGCTTGGAGTCAGGCCTCCAAGTTCCTGACTCCTCCCAAAGTAGGGAGACCCTTCGCACCACGAGCAGGAAGAGGGGCAGAGTGACCGAGGCCGTGACTTTTCGGAGCGGAGCCCCAGGCTGTGTGGCTCATGGACATAGCGCGTTTTGCCGCGTGGGCTGGGCAGGTAGCTCTGCCCCTCCCCCTCCTCAGAGCAAGAACCACAAGGTCTGGGTGGGCACAGGCTTTGGCCAAGCCCTCTCCTCATTCTGCCAAGTGCCCTCACCCCCATGCCTCGGGTCCCCTGTCTCAAAGGCTGATAGCGCCTTCTCTGCTCTGGTCGGGTAGAAGGTGAAGTGGGCAGTGGCTGGAGTCTGCCCAGCACCCCGTGAGCATCCAGCAGAGGGTGGTGGCACTTCTTCCTCAGAAGCAGCCTTCTTTGTACTTTAAGTGGGGTGCATTGGCAACCGTCCTTTCTGCACCACCTCTTAAGAGACTGATGCTGAAGGCCGTGTCCCCCAGGTAACAGCAGGAAGGTGACCCTGTGAGGACTACCGCTTCATCCTGCAAACACGTAGCAGTTCCATCCCACAGGCTGGCGCAGGGCCTGTGTGGGCAGCACCCGAGGCTCATCTCCTGAGCTCATCTCCCTGTCCCCCCAGCCCCTGCAATCAGTGGCTTTACATGAGGTTTTGAGGTCAGTAGTGGAACCCCAGTCAGGATCTGCCCTGAATTCACCGGGCACTGAGCCAGACGCCCTTACTGATCCTGGCCTCTCGGCTCCTCCAGACTTCATCTGATCAGGTCCAGATTGCACAGGGTGCCGTCTGCCCTGCGGGCGGTGGAGAAGGTCATGAAGCCATCTGCACAGAGCACGCAGAAGGGTCCTCAGTGGGGCCATTTGAACTATTATTATTAACATCTGCTGGTGCTTGTTGCTACGACAACAGCATCAGTGTGAGGATGGTCACTTCCCCTTCAGAAGCTGCAGGGCATCCTCTGGGAGGAAGAGGAGGAGGTGGCCCTGCTAGCTGAGGTCTCTCAAGGCCTGGGCATAGGCATGCGTATCAGTAATTCGTTTACATTACTGTTGTGTTTGTCACATAATGAAAATATTATAAGCCGTGCTCGGAAATGGAAATTAAATTTTTAATAGGATATACAGAGGTAATAAAAAAAGGATGTGCACAAGGAGGGCTCCGGCCCAATAATTACAAATTATAAATTCATTACTCACACTTGCATTTGGAATTGCAGAGTGAATTAAAATGCTTGTTTGGAAGCAGAGCCCACAGTACTTGCTCATTAAAATTCTGCTTTGTGAAGGTGGAGAGAAAGGCAGACAGGATGCCGCCCCACCTGGGTCCTCTTGGCCTGCGCCTGCCGCTCTGTCTCAGGCAAAGCCAAAGCCACCTCGGGTAGACTTAAGTAACCCTATGCATGCTGAGGCAATGTCTTGGTTACTTTTCTCTCCTTGCTGAGACAGAATACCTGACACCCACAATTACAGAAGGAAAGGTTTATTTCTTACAGTTCTTGGGGGTTTCAGTCCACACTCAGCTGGCTCCAAGCCGGAGTGGCAGGGCTGCCATTCGTGGCCACCACAACAGCATGCGTGAACAGGTGAGAGAGAGCAACAAGACGCACCTTCCTCCCGCCCTTACACTGTATCTCAGCTCCACCCCTGGGCGGGTGCAGCACTCACATCACCAGACCCAGCACCAGACAACAAACCAATCATGAATGCCAGACTCAGCCGCACTCATGCCGTGATTACATGAGACTTGGCAGGGACACAAGAATATAACCCATAACAGGCAGGAAACGCAGTAGGAAAGAGACTCTGCGTTTTGAAGTTTGCGTGACTTCCTCCCAAGACCCGTAGCTCAGTCGTCCTGTACCACAAGGCACTGTCGTCGTGAAGAGTGTGACTGTCTGACTGTGTCTCTGTAGCATTAGGTGGAGAGGAAGATTAAATGCTCATATTTAATCTTTGTAAATCCTGTTTCTTAAAACCTTGACCCGTCAAGTGCTTCTGTAGCCTCTCGGCATGGAATCACGAGTGAGCCTGGCTGCTCTGGGATGTCAGCCCAGTGGGAACACAGTCCGGAACCCGCAAGGCCTCTCCTGGCCGGGGGCAGGAAATTCATACTCCTAACTTCTAAAGATCCTGGGTACTTAACTCCCTTTGCAGTGGGGAACTAAGCATTCCTCTCGGGACAATGCCACCCTGCCCCCACCGCAAGTGGCACTAACGACACTGTGCGGGTGGGGGTGGGGTTTCTCTTCCTATACGTAGCTAGCAATTTGCAAGGTCCTGTGTGGTTAGGACCAGACTTGTGTCTTTCAGAGCCATGCATGGGCCACGTCTGCTTCTGCCACAGTAGAAATGGGCTGGGGGAGGTAACTGCAGTCCACCTACTGCTGCTTTATATCTGGTGTCTCAGCTTCACAGACTCAACACGGATGGCTCCTCGAGGCTCACAGCAGAGTACAGGTCACGCCTTGCTGTGTCCGTTTCTGCTCAGTAGAGTGGGTCAGAACTGATGGAAAAGGAGACCCCTGGAGACCATGAGACAGAGGCAGAGGGGCCCAGTTAGAAGATGCTGAAACCTGTTGGTATTTAGCTGACTCCGTGTTGGCCAGTGAGTGTCCCACTAGGGACAGTTGTCTGAGGCGTGGTGCGGCTGTGAGAGCCCTGGCTCAGGGTTCAGGAGACAGTGGTGCTGCCACAGCTCTTCCAGCCTTGCAGAATCTCAACACCTTGGAGCGTGTGTATCTCCACAGCCAGGACACTGGGCCCTGCGGCCATCAGAGCTGTCCGGGGACTCACAGGCCACACACAGGGGCACGTTCTGGAAAGCGTGGCATGCTGTGCGGATGAAAAGAGGGTATCTGAACACCAGCTATTACAACTGGCACTATACCTGCCAGTGTCGCTGTCATACACCAGGGAACCAAACCGCACACGTTGCTGAACTCAACTATTGACACTTTTTTCTTCTCTTCTTTCTAGGTAAGTCATTCTGCTGCTAAAACCGACACGTGTGTCCTCGTGTATACCTGTCGCGCCTTTGAGAACATGTGCCCTGTTCCCCCTGCTGCCCTGAAGAGGCCCGAGTGAAGACCGTGTGTGAAGTAAGAGAACCCCAGGGAGCACCTCTGGGGGCCTCGTGCCTTGGTCGGTGTGCGATGGACGTGGGTCCTATTTCCCAAGCTCACGATGGCCTTACTTGATCTTTTTTGATCACACTTGTGCAGATGAAGAAGGGGGTAAAAATGAGATAGTTAAGCAGTGAACCAGAAAAAAAAAGTAATTGGTGTGGACTGTCTGACTTGAGAAACCAGCATAGAAAACGATTAAAGTCCACTCCAACACAGAATCCACAAGGCCCAAATGAGAGAGAGCACAGAATTTCAATTTTAACTTCAAAACCTGCTCTGCCTGCATGGAATTTCTCGTATCTTAACAACCTGGTGGTCTGGTTTGTCTTTTTCCTTGACTACAGTGCAGACCCTGTTAGGTCTAAATCCTCGTGCTTTCTGGGGTCCTTTTGTCTGCTTTCCCGAAGTTGTCTGGGGCTTGCTTCTTATCAGGTAGTTCTTTTGGTTGGTGGCAATGGATTTGGAGGTGTTTTGGGTTTAAAAAACATTAAAGACCCATAGCTAAAGCTTCTCGTCAGCTCCTTGAAAGAGGACTTTGCGGGGCCGCCTCAATTTGTGTGGTTGAGAAGTGTCTCCTTTGCAGCTGAGCATCGTACTTGCAGCAAACTGGTACATTGCTCTCTGAGGCCGTGTGCAAATGTGATTGTGTTACTGTTTAAAAAGAAAAACCAAGTCAAGCCCTTCAGGATTTTCATAGACGTTGCTTATGCAGACATACCCACCTGGTGTCATCAAGGATGTTGGACTCAGTGAACCAAAATGTAAACTGAAGAGCAGGAAGCAGAAATGCACTAGAGAAGAAACCCTACCGCCTGCCTTCCAGGACGGTCTTTCCTAGCGCTGTGGGCGAGCCTTACCCATGAGCTTCCTGCCATACGAAGGGGAAAGGGGCACAGGAGCAGTTAAAATACCTGTAGACATCCTGAAGGAGGAACATACCTTCCGTGTCCGTTTCGTGTTCCTGGCAGAAATTACTCCTTCAGAGCTAGCGTACTCCATAAGAATACGGCATATTGCATCGCCTACTCCGAAAACGCCAAATACTTGATTGCACTGTTTTTCTTTGTTTTTGGACAAAGCAGAGGGATGACCCCCACGAGGTTGTTTGGGCCATTTTATTTCATAAAACAGTGAAAATAGCATTAAAGTAAACTCACTGAAAGCATTGCACTCTTTGGGAGCTGATTTGGCCCAAGTGACTTTTTTTTCAGTGGTTTGGCTGGGTCCCTGGGGAGAGCAGACAAGGTCTACGCGCCGTGACCAACTCTCCCGGGTGAGACACTGGTGTGGGGCAGGAGGTGCCCAGTGTCATGCTATCTTGCATGACGCAGGACTCCCCACACCCCTGGTGGACGCCTGTCCTCCGGAGAAAGGACACATGATCAGGGCGAGGTGCTGCCAAGGACAGGAGCAGCTTGGTGGGGGCAGGACCGGCAGGTCCATCCCGGGTTCCGGGTGGAGGAGGGGCGTCAGCCTGGCACCAGCCGGTGTCTGACAGCGGACGCTCTGATGTGCAGACTTAATGGCGAATGTAAGGGTCTTTCTCTCAAAAAGGAACAAAGGAGAGTAGATAAGATCATAAAGGTAAAGAGAATCAAGCAACTTAGTAAATTTCCTTTAAAGAAACAACCCCGAGCTCAGTGTTTGGTGTCCCAGATGGGGGGGTCACTTGCCACGAATCCCCCTAAGTCTTATGAAAGGACATAGGTCATATGTCAAAGGTCATATGTCATCAGGACATAGGTCCTACCTGACTTGGAATTCCAGCTTCAGGGTAACCGAATCCAAGGTGAGTAAGACACACTCTGAATGAATAGGCCCAGTTCTTACTTACCATTTACTGACCGCCATTCGACATGTCACACAGGTCAGTGGACAAAGTGGACACAGTTTCCGTTTTATTGTATCTGCGCGTTGGTGTTGGTGTTTCCTTTCAGGATGAGCAGGAGCGCTGCCGTGTGAACGCTGTCTGCGGCTCTCCCTAGCAGGGAGAGGTCAGATGTGAGCAGGTCAACCCAGCACGCCCGTGGCTTTCCGTGGGATGCGCGTCACCCCCGCCCGACATCCCTGGGCTGCAGTGCCCGAGCTCGTGCGCTGGCGTCAGTCCTGGTGCCCCTGTCCTGCACTTAGGGACTGGACTCTTTGCAGATGTCTGAGAGGGCGTTTGAGTCCCAGGGCCCCGGGGCTCTGGGCTCCCTGTAGTGTCCCTGGGTGGACGAGGGGCCCACCCTGGGGCTGGACACACACTGGGGCTGGCCCTGACGTTCTGTCCACGATGTTTGTATCTTCATTGGCTGAGGCTGGCTTGACATGGTGGTTCCTCTCCCAAAGGCCCCTGTTAGATATGCAAGCTTCATCTGTCTCCAGAGTGCTCTGGAAATGACGCTTGAGATCGGGCTCGTAAATGACCCGAAATAGGTTTCAACTGCTGGGCTACTTGTGGTGACGCTGGTTTTCCCTTAACTCAGGGGTTCCCAACTCGGGGTGATTTTAGCCCCAGGGACACTGTCGGGCGTTTGCATTGTCTCAGTTGGGGGTGGGGAGCCTCCTGGTGCTGGCTCATCAAGTGCGCAGTTCAGCGCCCGTTGGCGCGCAGGACACCCCTCGACCTGTGGCCTCTTCCTGCCTCAGATGTTAATAGGGTGGAGATCGGGAGGGCACTGCATGTCAGCGAAGCCTTCAGAAGCGTCTGTGCCAATTACATAAATGTTACAGATGGGACGCTGCCTGCTGGGTGCGGAGTCTTCTATTCGCCCGCTCATGGAAGTGTCAGCCCCACCAGGGACTTGCGGTCCTTACCTGCACTTTGAAGATAGGGAAACTGAGACCCAGAGCGGTTAAGAAACTGCCCAAGATGGCAGTGCCAGCGCTGCTTGGCTTTCAATGAAGGCGGCCACCCCACCAAGGGCGAGCGCGCTGGGCCGCCTGGGGGGCGCGGAGAGCCCTCAGCCCCTGCTGCAGCCGTGACCAGGCTCGCTCGATGTGGCAGCCACGGTGTCCCTCTCAGGTGTAAATCTGACTAACAGCTTAATTGGTATCAGAAACACAATTAGGCCGACTCTTCCCCAGTGCCTCTGGCTGGTGACAGCCCCCTCGGTCTCAGCAGAGTCAGCCAGAGACCCACACTCCCTCTCCGACCCGCGCACCGCCGCCTTCTCATCCCCTCCTTCCCCGGCTTCCTTCCTCCCCGGGGTGTGACAGAGAAGTGTCTGGGTTGAGGGGGACGAGCTGAGATGACAGAGGGCCTCCCGCTTCCCGGGAGCGGGACAGGTACCCGCTCTGAGAACGTCGCACCTGTCCCTGGTTTCACTCCTAAGGTCTAGCACTTGAGGCAGTTTTTCAAGTGTAAATTCCTTTAAATTCACCACCTGCTTCATTCCCGCCCTGGAAGGGAGGTTGGGGTGCAAGCCCCACGGGGCAGGTCCAGCCCAGGGCAGGGTGTGCTCCAGGCCTCAGCTGGGTGACAGCCAACGGGAATGCCCTCGACGGGCACCGGCCACTTCCCTGTGACCCCCAAACTCTGTGGCATCCACCTCTGTCCTGCTCCTCCAGGATGTGGCCCTATCTCCCAGCAGCCCTTGGTAGTCCCATCAGGAGAGACGTGGTGCGAGGTGGGGGAGGCCAAGGCTCTGAGGGAGACTGTCCTTCTGTCCTTGCTTCCTGTGCCCACACCGCGGGGAAGGAGTCTGACGTTTGGCTTCCGGCTGTGTGTGTGGCCCAGATGCTGTGCAGGGGCCGCAGTACCCACGTCCTTATCCGCGCCTGCTTGGGGGGATCTGCTCTGGGGGGACGGGGCCGTGGGGCCACAGGGCTATTTTTGTTGCACTCTGGATCTGATCCTTTGGTATCATGCCTGGCAAACCACAGGTGCTTAATACATGCCGATTGAAAAAAGTAAGAGGAAACTAATGAGCAAAAACTGTCATTCGCGCCCGCGTTAAGGGTCTGGTGTATTTTAGGCGTGTCCGGTCCTCACTCTGCTTGTGATAGAGCGCGTGGACTTATTGATCATTCCACGGACACCAGCGCCTGCCTGCAGGTCCCGTCCTTTGTTGACTCTTCTCTAATAGTAACCGGGGAAAATTCCACTGTGAGGTTGAGAACACGATTAAGATGCGTAGAAGTCTGCATAGTCCATTAGAAATCTGGAGATGGCATCAAAACGTGGAGTTAGAATTAGACAAATGCAATTAAA
The DNA here is from genome assembly GCA_004363535.1 of Dasyprocta punctata. Classification (NCBI taxonomy): domain Eukaryota; kingdom Metazoa; phylum Chordata; class Mammalia; order Rodentia; family Dasyproctidae; genus Dasyprocta; species Dasyprocta punctata. Next base: position 62,158 of record RJWM01006297.1, on the reverse strand, counting down.
ATATCATAAAGTAATCTCATACTGTATATGATTTGATAATCATTTACTCCGCACAAGAATTCTGAATGGGAATAGCAGCACAAATCAAGTGACTTTATTGTTAGCGCTAAATATTTACATAGATTATAGAGGGGAGTAAACAGGGTATGACACATTGTGATAGAAATCAGTCTTTTCCAAAATTGTGAGTCGGGAAACTTGCACATTTGGAGAAAGCAAAGCTCTGTTTTCACTTGTGGAGCAAGCAGGAAGCAAAACTCTAGACAATTCTCTGTCCTTATTAAAATCCAATTACAGTAATAGCCCAGCCTTAAACCTGGGGTATTATGAATGCAATGTAAGTGTTTAAACAGCTCGGTCGCGTACATTTCTTGAGTCCCCGCATCATACCTTGGTGGTCGGTAGCTCAGTTGCACCTGGCTTTCTGGGGTTTATATGGTAAAAAAATTGAAAGCACAAGCTGCTGAATATATTATGCAAGATCTATAAGTTTTTTTTTTCTTTCTCCCTTAAAGAAAGATAAAGCCTCCATTTTACTAACTCTGTGGGTTAGGCTGAACTGAATAAGAGAATTAATTCGATGAATATTCATATGGCATCTACTCGGTTCGTATAGTTCTGCCTTGAGTGATATAAACATGAGTCGGCTTGCAAGAGTTGAGGAGAGGAAAGGCCTCAGCCGTAAGGTAGATCGAGATGCTGCAACCGTAGGGCGTCTGAGCTGAGGCTGTCCTGCTTCTGGTCTAGGTGGGAGCGGAGAGGAGAGAGAACAGGGCACAGTTAGGATAGAAAGGTATGGACGAGAGCCCTGCTCCCTATCAGCCAGGAGGCTTCTCAACACTCAGAAAGTTTTGAGTGAAAAACCAGGGAGGTGCAGCTTCTCGGGCTGTGGGTGAGACAATCACTGCAGGACTAAAATTATTCCCCTCCAGGCCTCAGCTCTGCTGCTTTCCCTACAACACAGCTTTGGAAAAATAAGCCCACTGGAGAGGGTAGAGTATTGTGCTTTGCTAACTGAGTTGGCAACACGTCCTGTGCATTTTTTTGCCAAACGTATTCCTTGAGTCAGATGCAACAACTAAAAATAAATACAGACACACGCACACAGCAACGCTTACAAATATACACATTTTCTCCAAAGGTAATTTTTCTAAAAGCCAGAATAGCTTTTGGTACCACATCTAATTAGGAGATTGTAGAACAACATCGAGCCATCTTGATGATAATAACCATCTTCAGATAATGTGGTGTTAAATCGGCTCACTCAACATCTATTCTGTAAGTAGATTTGGTTTATTTTTAGTTCTCATTTGAAGCCAGGAATCCAAGTGGAGAGGAAGGGTGTTGGGCGAAGGGGTGGGCGAGGGAGGCCAGGGCTGGCCAGGGTTGTGGCCTAGCACCACAGCCCTTCCCACGTCCAGTGCGGGTATCCAGCAGGGCTGTGCTCAGGGTCTGAGACCCGTGTTCACGCTGAGAAGAACGGGCGGCGGCATGGGTGGAAATGGCATGTTCTACCAAATCCCAGACTTCACCCCTCACACCGTGGAGGCCATCCAAGTCGAGAGTCAGATCCCGCCCCAGCCAAAGGGCAGCCCCAGGAGACAGGAAAATCAGTGCTGGGGGCCGTGGACAGAGACAGGACTGGAGGGAAAACTAAGGCTGTCCTAATGAGAACATGGCCCGCTCCTCATCTTCTCCCTGTGACAGCCGCCCCACCCGCCGGTCAGATGTTGATGGTGGAGAAACCCCCTGCGGTGTATTCCATTTCTTGGAACTCCAGTTACAGCTTCTCTGTAAATCTAACACTACTCCAAACTAACAGGCTCATTTAGAAACATAAACAAGGTCACTTAAAACACACATTCTCCCACCGTGGGGGGAGAGCTTGCTGAACACACGATGGTGCCCTCCGCTCTGCGTGCACGCCCTCTGTGCGTGCGAGCAGCCTGCTCTCTCCCCCTGTAGGACGTGACCAGCCTCAGTGTGCCAGTAAGATGTGTTTATTTGGTCAGTCGGCCACTGACAGCCTAGTGAATGCCGTCTCAACACTGTGTCCTTTGAGACTGGAAGGCAGAGTAATGGATCCTGGAGACACCAGGCTGCCCGTGTACCCTGCTCTGGGGAGTCTTAGTGTTGGGGACAGACTCTCGGAGAAGGCACCTTGTCATGTTAGCGGCTGAGCCACAGCAGACAGTGCTGGCCAGTACCAAGCTAATGACCACGGTGAGTGACCGTGCAGGAAGGCCCACTTCCCCGAGTGCACAGTGGCCTCAGTGGGATCAGCCTGGGCCCAGGTTCTGGGGTTCCTACAGAGGAAGTGGCAGGGGAGCTCGTGGCAAGGAGCAGAGGAACTTCAACACCAGCCGGAGGCCAGCCAGCCAGGATGAGTTTTGCAGTACAGAGAAAATGCGGGCGTGGCCTGTGCAGCAGCCTTGCTTCCTCTAAGGCATGTCTGTCCGTCTGCCCTTGGCTGCCACTGAAGCCCCCGCACGTGTGGGGCTGCCCCAAGGTGATGCTGACTGACCACCTAAAGCCCAGAAGGCAAGGAGGGCTCCCATTTGGGTTGGCACGCAGCCCCGACTTCTGTGTTAACATCCCCAGGTGCTACCACTGTGCTGGCCACCTGCACCAGCAGCAGGTACTCTGGGTGACTCCCTGCCAGGGCCCAGCTCCTGGTGGTCTCCAGTCTGGGTTCTAGGGATCATCCCTGGAAGAGCAGTGGGTGGACCACTCAATCCCTCCAGCTGCAGGCGGTGGTCTGCTGCATCCTAGGGAAAGGGCAGGACACGGGATGCTGATGGACCGGGCTTCTCAGTGTCTAAGCAGGGCCTGCGTGCCATTCCTAGCTCTCGGAAGTCCATCATTGGTTTCCCAGCTGTGCCTCCCTCCTGCCGCATGAACAGTGGCGTGAGACATTACCGTGCTGCCAACGGTGTCCAAGCTAGCAAGAGTCCCGGGCTTTGAGGATTCAGCAAGGTTCTGGGGCAGAAGGAATCCAGGTGGGACAAAAGGAAGCTGAACCCGAAGGGGAGGAGCTAATAGAAAACAGCTGGCCACACAGAAGAGTAGCAGCAGGAAGGGAAGGAAGGGCGGAGGAGGTGTGGGAGACCTCTGTGCCTGGACCGTCTCCTGTGGGCCTGAAGGCCAAACGGGACAAGACATGAAAGGGCTGGGGCCCGCGAGAGGTCGTGGGTTGGGGCGGACGCGCTGGAGCGCGAAGACCCTGCTGGGGCCGGCCAGGCAGCCGAGCGCCACCCGGACAGCTGAGGTCTGCAGGAAAGACGAGCTCCTGCTCCAGACTCGGAGGTGAGCCCCCTCGGCGGCAGCTGCCACTAGAGGAGGGCCACGTTTAGTGGGAAAAGGAGGAGAGAGAAGGGGGCGGGGATTTTCCATATGGTAAAGGTTCTCATTAGATTCTATTGTAAACTTTGCTAATGGCTGGGTTAACATCATTTGGCAATCGTTGTAAATATCAGCTGCATCTATATTCAGCACTTGAAATTTTCCTATTGAAGCCTGTGTAGCTTTGCCTGTGCTTTTCAGTGGGGTGTTATTCATTTAAAGTTGTTTGAAAATCTGATCAGAAAGATCTTCAACCCAGAAATTTAGTGATTTGAAATACACTAGCCTCTTACCCCTCAGGCATGCCTTTTGAGTGGCAACCTGGGGACGACACCGGAGTAGCCTTGCACTTGGTGGGTGTCATGGTATTTGGAGGGCAGGGACAGCAGAGTTCCGATTTGTCACAGAGAATTGTGATTTAACACCCAGGAGCGCCTCCTGTCACAGGAGAGGGGGGCCGTGTCTGGGCTGGGGTTTGTGGCGGCTCGGAGATGTCGATGGCACGTTTATCACCTGCGTCCTGGCAGCTTCCTGTGAAGGGGACACATTCTACATACAATGCTTCTGCCACCGTCTCTGCCCACCAAGTGGCCCCCAGCGCACCCGGAGCTGGTGGCTGACTCAGGACCAGATAGCTCTCATTGTTATTAGAACAGCCACAGTGGGGTTGTGTGGGGGATTGCATGAGTTGCCAAAGTGGTAACAGGGTGTGTCGTAAATTGTTTCCAGGGAAGCGGGCCCTCAGGGAGTGAAGCTGGAGGCATAGGTGGGGCGAGACCACTTCATCAGTGGGGCAGGAGGTTCCTGCTCCCCAGGCTGTTACCGCCTCTGCTGGGACGGTGCAGACTCACACACCACCAGCACCTGGGAGCTGACGCTTGGGGCCCAGAAGACATCTTCGGTTTTCTTCGACCCCTCTTGAGATCCTCTAATTCTGTGGTTCGGTGTCTCCCGCATATGTCTCTGAAACAGAAAACTCATTTAGAAAACCCTGCACTGCCGCAGATGTGTTTACAGGAGGCCCTGGGCTAAGAAATGCACCCTTCCTGCTACCAGGAAGACCTCCACTTTGGCGGAGGGCACCGGCACTTTGCAACCTTCATTTAAGACAATTTGTAGCTTTTTAGAAACATGCTCATAAATCATAAGATATGTTTATGCATGAGGCAACTTTGTGGCTGTTTTATAGGTGGAGAAAGAAAGGCCAGAGAGGAGATTCTTAGTGGCTGACAAGTGTCTGGCAGATGCTAAAGAGAGCTCCGGGTGGCTTCATCAGAAACGGGGACTGCCAGGGGGACGACAGTCGTCCTGGCTGCTCTCCGACCCTCAATACTGATTCCCTGCCCTGGGGACACTGATACGATAAATTATGAAACTCATTTTTTCATAGATACACTGTAGAATAAATGTCCAGAAAATCCCTCCATCCCTGATAAGATGCCCACAGAGAAAACATTCTCTCCATCAGCCCGAGTGCTGTGACGCTCGCCTGCCGGGTTCTGAAATTTCACAGGGAGCTGGAACCCCCTTCGTCTCATTGGTTTATTCTCCTTTCTTCCGGTTGCAAATCAAGCCCATTGTGATCCCTGGAGGTAGACGAGGCTGCTGGCTCTTGGTGATGAGCAAAGCCATAAATCAGGAGGAGGCTCCCGTCCTGCACTAGGCAACTGGAATCAGGGTGTGCGTTTGTGTTTATACCCGTGCTCCAGAGAAGTGACCCCAAGAATTCTTGTCGCCAGACTCACAAGCGCCCTCCAGGGCTGGGAGCGATGAGACCTGGTCATCTCCACTAACCGTAGCTGCCCAGTTCCAATTCTCATTGTAGTTCGTCCTGTGTAAGGTCTGGGAGACTGGGAACCTAAGCAGCTGAGTCTATTAAAACATCTGTCACTGAAGCCTCACGCACATCATGACCCAGTTCTCCAGGGGCTGGTGCAGAAAAGACCAAAAGTGGGTCATCAGAGAGAGCTGGGTCGGGTGAAGGGAGGAAGTCACTTCACGAGCAATCACTTCAAAATGTTTCTGTATCAGCTTCTGAAGATTAACTAAACAGACCGGAGTGGCGGTTCCAGAGATGCTGGTGTGTGACCAGGGCAGGTGTCTGCTGGGGACCGGAGCTCCTAGGCTGTGAGAGCAAACTCAGCTTTTCCTCCTCTCAGAAGGTCTTCTGTGGAGTTTAGATCCCTGAAAGAGGACCTTCGGTGTTCCTGGGGATGGGGACCTGGTAGATTGAAGTTTTTTCCTTTGTTGGTGGTTTCTTTTGGCAGATTATAAATCCTGTCCATCAAAACCTGAATTATTTTTGCTAGTAGGAGCAGAATGGCAGTGAGGTTTTTCTTCATTTCCATTTTTAAAGGACATGGCCCTCCCATTCCAAAGCCCACAGTGGAAGTCACACCATCAAGTAAGTCAGCGACCTTGGGAACCTGAGAACATCAGTCCGCATGCTGCCCGTCCTCTTGGTTCTGCAGGGGCAGCCACACAGCAGGGGCCCCGGCCCCCTGGAGCTGCAGCCTGGCTCTGGCTCTTCCTGTCCCCAGGACCTCTCGGTCCTGATGACCTGGACGAAGCCAGAGGCTGTGCTGCCGCCAGGTGCAGGACTGTCTCCCTTCCTCGACGACGCAGCGCCTGTGGAGGGGCGGGTGCTGTTCAGGAGCGTCACCCCACAGCACCCCTGCAGCCCACATGCTTGCCACACTCCCGTCTTAGAGGGAGGCCCCTGAGGCTCAGGAAGGAGAAGCCAACCCTGGTGGCATTGCCGTCCCGGGGGAGCCAGGCTGGGAGTCCTGTGGCCCTGGGTGGCGCCGTACGAGGCTCTCTGTGCGCAGCTTACACAACACCGCCTGTCCTGTAGGCAGGCTGATTGCTGAAGCCCAACCCAATTTCTTTTATTTGAAAACAACTCGCAAACATGTGGCGACTGCTGCCTGTGTCCACCCGTGTCTTTAACGGGCTGCCGAGCTGAGCTGCCCCTCCCTGCCTGTCCCCCCTCGTCCCAGCTTCAGGGCCTGGCCTTCAAGTCACCGTCCTTACTCTCATCGCTGGTCTGTGAAAGCACTGCGGCATTAACCGAACGGCCACAGCTTCACTGAAGCTAAATATTAACTGGGCCCAAGGCGGCAGGTGATATATGGACGTGACCCTCCACGGTGCAGCTGAGTTGAGAGCCATAGATTTATTTTGTCTCGGGAACTATAGATGGAATTTTGCACCAAATATTCACTGTGTTGAGAGCAGCTCCTGAACTGTGGTCAGCAGCGGTTAGGTGTAGAAATGCGGTGTTACTAGGGTGGTGAAGGTCAGCAGCCACGGAGCAGCACGAGGGGCAAAGGACAAGTCCACCTGTACGTCGCACAGCCTTGGGCCTCGGGTGGGGGCCAGCGGGCCTGGCTGGGCCCTTCGCCTGCAAATGGGATGCCCGTTGCCCCCGTGCTTCTGCCAAAGGGTCTGGCACAGAGCACGGATTCGTGCTGCTATGTTGGGTTGACAGAAAAGGGAACTGGATTTTTAAATTTACTTAATGTGGACTAATTTCACTTTCATTTACCAAACAGTAGAAAAGCTCTGGAACCCCGGCATTGCCAGGGGCTATGCAGGTCCTGCCCGCTGCCTGCGCTGTTTTGGGCCCCTGCTAGTGGTGGGTCACCGTGTAGTCACCCCATGTGACAATGCTGGGGAACACGAGGTGAGCACCGGTAGTCCTGGCAGGGCGCAGTGGACACTGCTGTCCACAGTGAGTTTGCTTAGACCCCAGGCTCGCAGCAGCGTGGAGAGGAGGCTGCCTCTCTCAGCTTAGGGCCGTGACCGCAGTCAGGAGCCGGGCTCCCCCGCTCCATCCTTCGTAAAGATGGAATCAAGCCATGGTTCCCTCAAGGCGAAGGTCGCTCTGCAGGAAAATTCCAGGGACGGATGTATGGGATTCCCGGGACTGGGCTCTGTGCTCGGCACCCAGGGCTCCAGGGTGGTACCTGGGAAGGCAGACGATTCCGCACAATTACCAGTAAGGCAGCACGATTGCATCCAGCTTTCTTCTTCCTGCTGGAATCTACTGTCAAGCCCTCCCCCTGCTGTCCCCAGCCAGGCTCGGCCTCCGCCCGTGGTGTCCCCCGCTTCAGTGCTGCTCACCAGCTGCTCCGGGTGCACGCAGACTCCCTTAGCCCTAGCCCCGCACTCTGCCTGACAACACCCTGCCGCAGGAGTTCGCCTGTCCCGTGGCCGTGCCGTGGTCTCACGGGGTGGCACACAGGCTGCGTCTCAGTGCGAGCAGCTGCTGCAGGTGGCTTGCCCCTGGCTGCAGGGAAGCAAGGGCAGCACGCCCTCATCCTAGCAGGGTGTCCGCCATCCCTCTCCACTGCCAGTGTCCGCGACCTGCGTGCAGAGCCCTGGGCCAATGCATGCATTCGTGGCCTCCGTCCGACACCACGCAAGGAGCTCAGTGTTCATCTCTTTGAGTCATAACCAGGTACTGTGAGGGCTTCCATTTCACAGACCTGGAAACTGAGGCTGCAGTCTGACGGCAGGACTTACACTCACTCCTGCCCCTTTTGAAACTGCATCCTCAGACCTGCGTCCCTGGGTCACAGCTCCACAGAAAACGATTTACAAGTTCACTGGCAGAGAGCTCAGCAACTGAGCTATTTTAAAGCAAAATATCAGACCGTGGGAGAGCCTGGACTGACGGTAATGACACAGGGCGCAGCGCCGGCTTGGGATGAAATGTCAAACCGGGGCCTTGCTCCGGGGGAGTCACTAAAAATAGCAGGGTGGGCGCCGTTCCCAGCTCAGAGCCCGGCGGCTGCTCAGCCCCGCGCCGTTTTAGGAAGCCTGATCTGCCGCACAGCAACTCCTCCTCTGGTGGCGTCCGCCCTCGTCCGGGCCACCTCACCCTGGCAGGAGCACAGGCGCTCGGCCTCCTCCCACAGGTCCTGTGTTTGTAGCCTGGCCTTTGTTTATAGGATATAGCACACACGGGAAAATGCACAGATGTCAATGGCGCTCTGGGCCTGGGCTCAGCCTGAAGAACCCAGGATGGCTGGCATCACGAGCAGTGCACCTGAGGTCTGCCCCGGGGAGCCCCAGGCCCCTTGCTCACCTTCCCCTCCCAGGGGGAACCACACTTCCGGGTTCTAACCTTCTGGATTAGTCCTGCGTGACCTTGAACTTCAGGCAAAGGTTTCTTTTGTGTCTGGCTTCTGTAGCCTGCGTGATGGGGAGAGCCCTGGGCACTGTGTGTCGAGTCGTCCCTGGAGTGGCGGCCACCGCTGTCCCCCTTTCGCCAGCTGCCAAGCCCTGGGGCATGCTCAGTGTCCAGCTGTGGGGCTGAGTCTCCGGTGTCTCCTGTGGTGAACGTGACCTCGCCCCTCTGGGGCGGGTGCTTTTGGGGCACAGCTGCCGGGCTCGGAGTGGGCCTGTGCGGACCTTCAGAGAAGCCGCTGCGTAGGTGGCGCAGGCTCACCCGTTCACTCTCCATGCGTCCGAGTTCCCTCCTGACCTCGGGGTGCGAGGGAGGGCTCCTGGGGAGCGCGCGAGGTGGAAGCACCTGGTGGGCCAGGACGTGGTCCGTGGTCATGCCCGCCGCCCCGGCCCTTGCGGCGGCCGCGCGCCCACGTTGTGTGGTTTTCATCCTGAAACGTGTGGAGGCCGCTGCCTTCATCCTTCCGGCCCGCGAGGGGCTTTGTTACCCTGGTTCTCGGGTCCGCCCCATGCGGCCTGCAGACCCTGCCTGCCCTTCCCCAGAGGCGCACAGCTGGCCGGGCAGCTCCAGGGCTGCCTCCCCGCAGGGTCTGCACACCCCACATGGGAGGAGACGCGCTGGCCTGGCTTACCTGACTCCTTCTCGGGTGTCCTTGTATTTTCCCCGAGTAGAAACTACCTTCAGGGTCCTCAGAACCCTTCCAGAAATCAAGATCGCTCCTGCAATGGTCAGCAGTTCCTTCCCACTGAGTGTCAAGACAGCACTGCTGCTCCCCATTTCTGCCGGCACCTCCTTGGGAGCTGAGCTGCCCAGTGCCCGAAGCAGGGAGGCCCCGTTCCGCCCGACCAGCCTCTGCCTTCAGTGTGCTAAGTGGGAATGACAGTGCCCAGAGGGCAGCGGGAGCCGGGCTGCGAGCAGCTGCGGGCAAAGGCCCCGGCCACAGGAGGACCCAAGTGCAGGTGCTGTGCGCAGGAAGGAGACGCAGCCTCCGGTCGGGAGCTGAGCATCCAGAGTCCAGGCCTGGGCGCAAGCCCCAGGTCCGTCCCTGGAGAGCGTGTGACCTCGAGCAAGTTACCGAGCCTCTCTGCGTCTCCTCTGTAAACAGACCGTCCTAGCACCTTCCTCGGCCAGTGGGAGGCGTGTGAAATGAGCCGTCTCTGCTCCATGTTGGGATGCGCTCGGCACAGCGAGGGCCATGTCAGGATGGCCAGGTCCTTCCCGAGCTCAGGTTCCCGCTTAGCGTTTGTCTGGGGTCCTCTGGGCAGTCCCGTGGAGGCCGTGCTGACCATGCCTCCTCCAGGTCAGGAATGAAGCTGCCCCACGAAGCACCACCAGGGCCCCCCAGACCGCAAAGGCCCAAGGTCTCCTTCTGCCTCCCTCCACTGCTCAGAGACATCCTTAGCCCAAGGGAGCCGGGATAACATCGTCATCAGACCTGGAGGGAAATGGTGTGGCTGGTATCAGGTGGGCTGGGACACTCAGGAGGTGACCTGGAAGGGCAGCAGGGCCTCCTGGCTGCAGAGGGGTCTGTACCCCTTATCAAGGTTCACTGAGAACCCAAAGCCTGTTCTGTTCTGATCTGGAAGAAACTTACCAGGCACTGACTGGTTCTTCCAAGGCCGTCCCCGCCCGGAAGGCCTGCTGCGCTCATCTTCCCACTGTGCTCCGCGCACGTGTGACCACAGTGACCACAGTGAGGGTCCCGGCCCTGCATGGCCGCAGAGCGGCCTCGGGACAAACATGTGCCCGGCACCCCAGGAACAAGGACACCAGTTCACAGCCAGAGCCTCAGTGTCTCTCGCGTCCTTGGTTCCTCCTGGCAGAGGTGAGCACAGGTCTGCACGGGGCCGATGGGAGCTCAGATTCTCCATTTCTGCGCATTCTGAAGGGAGCTTTAAATCCTTTCACAGTAGCAAGTGTTCTGCCATCTCAAGCCCAGGGAAGTCAAGGGCCCTGGGGGTGTCCGACACTCATGTCCTCATAATGACTTGCGCCCCTGTCTTGTGCTGACACAAGGCCTCTGTCCACTGTGGAATGCAGGACAAGGCCTGCAGCAGGGGCTGGGGGAAGGGCTGCAGGGAGCCGGCCGGGGGCCCCAGACCCTCCCACAGCCCCGCCCTCCTGGCAGCCCCGAAGTCCAGGCGGCGGCCCCTGTCCATGGGGTCTGTGCCAATGCAGAGGGCCCGGCGTGCCGTTTCTGACACCGAGTGTCACATTCATTAAAGTTTAATTTGATCTTTTTTAATATCACATTAAAACGATCCCATCTTGGAATGGAATGGTTATAGTTAGCATAAATCTGCCATACACACAGCGACTTCATTTATATTAGCTTTTATTTAACTTAGTAAAAGGTAATTTGTTTTTATTAATTGATTCATTTTCCCCCTCAGTCGGGTGAGCTGCAGAAGCGGGCGGCACGTGGGTGGCACTACCCGCCCCTGCTGTGGGTATAGCTGGCTGCCTGGAAGCTCTCCGGGCGGCCTGGAGCCGAGGCCACACTGTCCCCCAACCCAGGCTCCCATACCAGCAGTGTCAGGTTATCCCGCCAGGGGGTCACCCCATGCTTACCGCGGGAGAGGGGCTGCACCACTGTGCACTTGCTGCATTGTGAGGAGTGGGAAGAGCATGCAAAGCTGTCGTCTTGTGGGCACATCTGGGCGCTGCTGCCCCGGCCTCTAAAGGCACAACCCCAGTCTAGTCGGGGGCTCCACCGGGCCCAGAGACCCAAGGAAGCTCTGCTCACAGCTGGCCTGGTTGCCTTCCACCCCCATGGTCCCCATTTCCACAGCCCCACCAGCTCATGGATGGGTGAGCCCAGCTACCCACAGCTGGCTAGCACTGGCCATTCACCCACCCACCTCCTCCCCATCTCAGGGCCGTGCCTCAGTTTCCTCCTCCTTGCTCTGTCTCTGCTCACCGTCAGGAGGCCCTGTGTGTGCTCAGCTCGAGGGCTGCTGCGTGAATCCAAGCGCATGTCGCCTGCGCGGAGTGAGCCGCCCTCTCACACGTGCTGTGTGTGGCAAGCAGCCCCTGAGGACACAGGCCGCTCACACAGGCAGCCCTGCCTGCCCTCCCGGGGGGGTCAGGAAGGCCCTGGCCCAGCGCCTGCAGAGCGCTCCTGAAGCCCTGCGTACCGCACGGTTTGTGGACACCTCCGCCTCCAGTCGCCCTCACTAAGCACCTGGGCAGGTCGGAGCTGGTGGGGGCGTTAACAAATGGCAGGTGAGCGAGGGGGCAGGCGCTGCGCATTGCTGCTCAGCGTTGGGAGAGGAGACGCCATCCGTCTGCCCCCCACACCCCGCCGTCGCTATGGACAACTGCGCTTCCCCCATGAGTGGGGAGAACCCCCCATGAGTGGGGAGTTCCTTTCCTGGCCGGGAAGATCTATGCTCCTTTGCACTTGGCGTTGTGACGCAGGGCTTTGCTTTACTCAACAAACCAGGATGTACCTGAGAAAGACAATTTCTAATGAGAAAACTAAACCAGCCACTGGGCTCACACTGCCCACAAACAGTGGGGCCAGTGCCCGAACACAGATGCCAACTTTGCTGGGTACAGAATGAAAAGGAAGCTACCGGGCTTGAACTTGGAGACAGGCTGTCTGTGGGTCCGAGGGTGCGTGTTGTGCGGTCCCTGCCCGTCTTCTAACCCAGGAACACGTGCGTGGGGGTTGTGAATCCTGGAGCCTCGCACCACGCCGGGTCTGCTGTTGCTTCCCCATGCACATATGGTGCGATTCTAATTGGGACAAATGTTTTGCATGGCTTCCACGATGACACTTTATATGTGTGTGTCGTGCTTTAAACTCTTTTCAAAGCTTTTTCATATCCATTATGCCATTTAATCCAACTAATTGAACTTGAACTGGAACAAAGGAAAACAACTGATAAATTAATTAAATCTACGCCTCTTACGGGAGGCAGAGGGACAGGAGACACAGCTGTGCGACAGTCGGTTTGTGAGTGCCTGCTGCAAACCTGAGTGTGTACGAGTGGCAAGACAAGCCATGCTCCCGCCTGCTGCTGAATGTTTAGATGAAGAAACAGGAAGGAAGTGGGATTTATATTTCAATGGGACATTCTTAGGTGAAATCTTTGTTGTTTTTTCTTCCTCTGAGCCTCCCTCCACCATTAGCCCCAACTTTAAAAATCTTATAGCAGGAAGACTGTATGATAATCTGTGGTGGTCAGTCTTTGCTTCTGAGAGTCAAGGCCAGGAGACGGTGTGTGCCTCTCGTGGACGCGGTGGACGCAGTGGCCTGACTGGGCATCCTGCGCACTGCTGCGTGGTCGGCAGCAGCCTGACCCCCACCCTCTGGGTGCCAGGACCTTTCGTCTGCCCAGCTCCGGCATCGAACGTGGCTCTGACGTGGCCCGGAGGTCCCGGGCAGGCGGGGCTGACCTCTGCCCGATGAGAAAAGCTGACGGCCTCGCGGCATCACTGCCCACGGAGCGTGGGCTCAGCCCGCATGGTTCTGGGAAACGGCAGAGCCCAGGGTCTTCTGAGCATTTATCCCTGGCGCAGCGTGGGCCAGAATGGACTCATCCTCAGGTGTGAGCAACACGTGCTCTTCAGCCCTCTGCCCCGCCCTCTTGGGACCGCTGATGACTGCCTCTGCTCCCAGGGGACCCTCCGCAGAAATTCACAGCTCTGGGGAAGCAAACCGGGACACCAGGGGAGCGACCACAGAGGAAATGCCTAGGAATTGCTGCCTGCACCAAACTGAGGTTTGCCGCCCTCTTCTCCTCCACAGGGAACAGGTGGGACCTGGCGAGCCCTGCCCAGTGCCCTTTCCAGAGTGCGTGAGGGGAGGGAAGGAAGGCTTTGAATTATGCTGCCCAAGGTCAGGCCCAGGCACAGCCGAGGCCAAGGGGTCTCCTTTACCCTTTCATGGGGCCCTGGGGAGGACAGCAGGGCCCTCCTGGGGCTGTGCCTGGAGCAGAGCGGTATCTGCCTGGTCCTCACCACAGTGAGGCTGGTACAGCAGAGACGGTGGTACCTGTGGCTGGGACACCTTGCCTTTGGCTGTGCGTGGTGAGCTCTTACAGCAGTGGTGCTGGGAATCCTGACCTCAGGGAACCAGGCCAGAGAGGAGGAGGTGGCTCTGCAGGCTCCCGAGTGGCCCACTTTAACAAGTAGTCCAGAGAGTCCCCGACGCCCAGTTCAGAAGTCTCGGGACACACCTGCCCACATGCAAGAGCTCACACACGAGCACGCACATAAGTGGGCAGTGCACACTTTCCCACACGCACGTGTACAGGTGCACACACAGGCGTGTGTACGCAGATGCACAGAGGTCTGGCTCCAGGTTACCTCTTTGGTAAAGGCCGCAGTGTATGAACTCACTGACTCCCAGACAGTGGAGAGCACAGCGAGGTAAAGGACCTGAGGGGCTGGGGAAAGCCGAGCCCTTCGCTCAGAGCCCTGGAAGCCACAGCGGCTGAGCCTCAGTGACGGTGACCTGAAGAAGGAGCCAGCTGACCATGTAGCACCCCGGAAAGAGGTGCCATGGGTCCAGCCTTCAAATTATGGAGAAAGTGTGTTTCTGCTCCTTTCCCAGAACCCAGCAGCCAAACTTTCAGAGCGTTCCGCTTCACCCGGGATAGGGAAACACCACCCGAGATCACTCTTTGCCTTAAAAGGGCAGAGCTCTGTAAAACGAAGAGCAGGGCCGGGCCGGGCATGTCTGTGCCTGCCGAGGGGCTGCTGCTCTGCCTTCCTCCCTGCACCTCAGAGCCAGAACTGGCCGGGAGGGAGAGCAGGTCCGGGGTGGTGGCCTCAGGGACAGGGACAGGGACAGGGTCTATGCTTTCCAGTGATGAGCCAGGGACTTCCCAGAGCGGAGCAGCCCTGTATCGGCCGGCACGGATCTTCGAGTTGCCTGGGTCTGCTTTGTGACGCCATCCTTACAGCTGTGACAAAAACCAGCTGAGCTGAACTTCCACCGCTTCCCATCAGGCCTTCTGCTTTTCGTTTGTGCGGCCAATGTGAAAAGAAGATTGTCGAGGAAAAGCTGCATTTCCTCTTGGAATGCCTCTGAGCCAGAGGAATATTCAGGGTAAAATTAGTCAAATATATCCACTTAAAGGAGGGTGTGAAGACGCAGAATCCACACGAGGCCTGCAGGGGCTGATCCCGCCGTGCCCTGGGGCCCTGCTTGGTGCCCGGCAGCCGCTGGATAAGCGGGGTGAGAAAAACTCAGGAAGGCAACTCACTGAACACGTTCAGAACATCCAGCAGTCCCAAACCATTTTGAAATTAAAGTTTTGTAAATAGACATTCCCGAGATTTTATTTTCCCTTGTTAGGTAACACCCCCGTGGACAGATTTCTTCAGTTTAACAATAAGCAGATTCTCCAATCCGCCTTTTCACAGCACAACCAAATCGCCCACACAGAAGTGGCTCCTCCTCGCCTGTCCTCATCCTCCCGAGCCCTAGCACTTGCACTGAAAATCGATCTTCCTTCAGCTGAGAACCGCAGGCGTAGAAACACCAGGCCGGCTTCAGCCGACTCCGGCATCATTCTCAGAATGACGGCCCTGTTGCTGTTAAGCCTAAGTGGTACTTTGTAGACCTCGCAGGGCATGATTTCCTAGTTCACCCTTCTGCCCGTTTGCTCAGTCCCCCTGCCCCCTGTAATTTAACTCAGTGGGAAGTTTCTGGCACTGGAGATCAGGCAGCAGGGCGAGGCGTGAATGGGAATTGGGCGGCGGCAGCTGTGGCTTCACAAGAGCTTTCGTGGTACTCTGGCGGATGCGCTGGAGAACTGTGGGAGAGAGGCTTATGCAGGCTTGGTTTCTTCTGCCACGTCCTGGGGTCTGCAGGGCACACTTCTGGGCAGTCCCATTGTTCCGAGTCTGCCTGGGAAGCGTGGTTCTGGTGACACTGCAGGCATCTCTGAGACCGAGCTCACAGTGGAAGTGGGCCGCAAGGGGTTCCAGGGGGACTTAGCCCAGGAAGCACCTCAGTCCGTGCAATCCCCTCTTGAGTCAAAGCCCTCCACTTGCAGAGCCAAGGACTTGTTTAACACCACGAGGGAGGGCAGGGACACGGACTTGCCAAGTGGCTGCCCTGTGGACAGCACTGTGCTTGGCCATCCCTGATCTTCTTCGTTCCATCTTTGTTTGCAGCGTGGTCTTGTTGATCGGCTGCTACGACAGCAAAGCCAGAACACCCAGGGGCTCCACAAGCCCTTCTCGTGGCCCAGGCATGGCAGTGACCCCTCCTGCACTCCTCCGTCCCAGGGCTTCACCTTTCCCAGGTCTCTCAGCTGGTGGAGCTGGAGGAGACCAAGGGGAGGGCATCAATCCCCTGGTCGCTGCAGGCGGGACCCCATCACCCTGCCACCGCTCACCTGCGGGGCCCATGGATGAAGCCTGTCCCTGCCGGCCGCACAGGGGGAGCACGGATGGGGGACACTCGGGGAGCTGGCTTTGCGCACAGCTGTGCTCTCACTACCTCTGTTCCACAGTCGGGAATCCAGAGGTGCCAGGATGAGCTGTCACGCCCAGGGCACGGAGACGTTACACCAGAGGAGGTTTGGACCCCAGCTGGGCTTCCCCCGTGTCCCTCCTGTTGCTGTCTGGCCTGACGGGGACCACCCTGTGGTTCTGTCCGCGTTTCAGTTCTTCTCCATGTAGAAACGTGACCCCGTAGCGTTTGCGTTAGACGAGGACAGAGAGGTTTAGTTTGTGCCCAAGGAAGCAAAGTGATTTGGGTTTTGGTTTTTTGTTTTGGTTTGGTTTGGTTTTCTTTCTCTCTTTCTTTCTTTCTTTTTGTACTAGGAATTGAACTCAGGGAGCACTGAGCTACATCCCTAGACCATTTTATTTTAATTTATTTCATTTTATTTTAGACAGGCTCTTACTAAGTTGCCAAGGCTGCCCTTGAACTTGTGCTCCTCCCACTTCTGCCTCCTGCGTAGCTGGGATGACGGTGTCAGTTGCCCTGCCCGGCTCATGCAGGACAATTTCTAAAACAGGTGTCACAGCACAGTGGCCTTTTACGGGAATTCTCTGTGGCACAGACTCACCCCTCTGCATGCTGGGTTTCTCCTCTCATGATGGACTCACGTTTAAAAAGTTTAAAGACCGCATTGCAGTTGGTTTTATTCTCTAGTGTGATGGGGGAAATAGTTTATTTCGCGATCCTTCGATGTGAATGATGCAGACTGGTTTCAGTTTCATTATTGCAGTTGTCAGATTTCAGAACTTCCTAAATATAGCTTTATTTTTTTTAATCCTACCGCCTTACATCAAGATAAAAAGGTTTCTGTCAAAATCAAATGACATGTCAATTTTAATGAGCAACTGAAAAATTAACAAGTGTAACGTTCTAATCTAATTATGTTCTTTCGGAAAGCTCTTTGGAAATCAACTCGAGTCTGATTTGCCGGGTGCTCTGCCACCAAGGCAGCCGTGACAGCACACGGAGACTTACCGGCAGGCTGGCCCCTTTGGCCTTCATGGTCCTTCCAGAGCCTTGGGGTCACACGCTAACATCGCAGGTTGTTCCTGAGCACCGCGCTCACAGAGTGAACCAAATGTGAGTGCAGGCCCCTGAGTTTTCACCAGGGAGCATCGGCCACAGGGGCGGTGGCCCAGATGCCCTCCAACCTGTCTAAGGCTCTGTCTCCCCAAAGAGGTAGCCACTGTCTTTTTCTTCTAAATAAGAGCCTTAAAAAAAAAAAAAGCGTGGGGCTCTGTCCCTTGTCAGCAGGGCGCTAGGCCGTGACAGGCAGAGCACCCACCGCTCGGAGCCCAGCCCCGCCGTGGTTGGAAATCCGGCCTGGTGCTCTTGCTCCAGCTACGGAACAGGCAGGGGACCTGCCCCAGGCTCCCCATGAGAAGGAGCTGTGAGCGGCCCATGGTGGCTGGGTTCTGGACTCACAGACACATTTTGTTCCTTGCCTGGCTGCTGGGTGCCACATCGGCGCGACACGACATCCATCCGGGCAGCGGAAGTCGGCAGAGGCCCCACTAACTGGCTTCTGGCTGCCCCCCCCACCCCCACCTTCTGGCATGCGCTCTTGGTTCGCAGCACTCTGGCTTTGCGAGTGCGATGACCTGTCATTATGCCACTGGACATCACGGAGCGGCTGTCACCCGGAGGTTTCAGGACAGGAGGCTCTGGCCAGCTCCTCCTCCTCCTCCAAAAGCATTTACTGTGCGGCTCGGGAAGAGTGCGCATCAAAAACGGAACACGGAAGTTGAGGAAGGGCAGGGAGCCCAGAGTGGGGGAGAAGAGACCGCAGCCCTGGGCTTCAGGTGGAAGGCAGAAGATGGGGATAGCCAGAAACCAGCCGAGAACCCAACTAAGGACCCGCTCAGCACCTGGCCAGGTGGCACAGGCACTGGCCGCTGTCCCAGCGGGGCCTGGATGCTCACATTGCTGCCTTGGTTTGTTCCCGTACTGCTCGGGCCTGGCCTCGGATTACCAAGGTTGCACGTGCTCCGTATGATGGACCTGCTAATGCAGGGAGTTAGATAGTTTGGGTATGATCTGAAGCTCTTTTGGTGAAAATACTCTATTCCTGATAAAAATTGAATCCCAGAGACTTCAGATTTCACATATACGGGGAGGAATGGCCACTTCTGCAGCGAGATGTTCACTTGTGTTTCCTGAGACCCAAAGCCACATTTTTGTAACCTTCTTCTGCTGAGGTCCCTTTGATTGCACAAGCTTCAGGAGTCTGGAGACCTTAGGTGTCAGGAAGATAGATTTACACAGACATAGACCATAATTCTTGTTCCTCCTCTATTTCATATTGCAACATTTACATATGCTTTAAATATCCGATGAATTGTAATAAATGGGGGCTCATAATAAAGTTGGTCATAAACTGGATTATTCAGCTTCGGCTCTTTTATTATGGCTCATTATGATTATATAATCCTTATTAAAATCTGGATCAAAGATGAATCTCTCACTGGAGGTAATTCACAAGTACTTTAATAAATTCTATTTATTGCACAATCCCGAGGTGAATATTGGTTTTTCTAATTTCATACGAAGGTGTTGTAGCAGGACGAGGAATCTATCTGTAGGAAAGCCCTAGCGTGACCGCTGAGAAAATGGGGAGCTTCCATTCAGAACCTCGTATTCTTACTGGAGGTTCCTTTTACAAGAGAGGTCTGCCGAGCAGAAGGTGTTTGCAGGCGTTCTTCTTCCTCTCAGCTGCTGTGAATGTCATTCCAAGATGGCCCTTTCTCAGGATCTTCCCCAGACGCAATCTGAGGTCCTTTGGTGTGGATCAAGGCCACACATGACCACTCTGAGTTAACCGAGGTACAGTGAGGAGCAGCCGGAGTCCACTCCCTGTGCCCTGCGTGGCAGCCCCTCGCACTGGACTCCGGGAAACTGTCCCGGGAGTGGGCAGGCAGAGTGAGCAGGGAAAGGTCTGGGGACTGTGGAAACACACACACACACACTGCTTCTGCTCAGCAGAGGCTGCGCGGGAGGTGCCAGAAAACAGATCTGTTCTGCCGGCCACAGCCACTAGAGCCAGAGGCAGAGCCTGCAGCAGGCAAGATCCATCTGAGGACCAGGGAGGGGAGCCTGCCTGCAGCCGGCCCAGCAGGTGCCCAAGGCTGTGGGCATCTTGCAGGGTCTTCGCCTGTCCTGCCTGCCCACCACACGTGTGCTGCACACATGTTTGAATGGATGAAGCGCTCAGCCTGGTTCCCGTCGGGCAGTCAGTGCCCTTGCCAGGCGTTCACTCCTGGCCCCATACGTGAGGGAGGAAAAATAACAGCCCAACTTTCTTAAATTCCTGGAGGTTACTGCACACAGCTGCTTTGTGAGACAGAGTGGCTGTAGATCTGAGTTCCAGAACTCGCCAGCCAGGTGACCTCCTCTTGCCTCAGTTTCCCCACCTTACAGAGGGAAGCAAAGGACCTATCTCAGAGTTGTTGCAAGGAGCAAATAAATTAATATTAAAGTGTTGGAACATCTGGTACATGATGATGTATGTTGCGAATGGCTGCTGAATTAATTTAAATGAGTGGATTTTTCTGAATGGGGCACATCAGCTATCCTGGAGGAGGGGGTTCTGGGCAGGAACCAAGCCCAGCACCGGGAGCCAGGACACCTCTGAGTTCCGCGAGGCCGGCCTGGCCACCCACCTTGTGCCATGTGCAGCCAGTAGGGATGGTGCTGGTAGAGTCCCCGCTGTGGGGACTGTGACGGGCTTTGAACCGAGCATTGGTCAGGTACTAAGCCCAAGGACTAATGCTGTCAAGTGCAGGTTGACGTTGGCTGTGGAAACTCTCTGCCACCAACATGAGTTGGAGAGCACAATTTAAAAGCAGGATTTAGATAACACTGCTTATGAGCAAAGTAAGGATTAGCTGGGATTTTAAAGTTTGTTCTTATCTTCCACACTGCTCGAGTGTGGAAACTGGCGGAGGCTTCAGCCCTGATCAGGGATCCTCAGCTGTGCAGAGTGTCCAGAGTTTCACAAGAGTGACACCTGCTGCTGCCCCAGGGCTGCTGCCAGCTGTCCTAGGAGGACACTCTCATAGAAACAGGTGTGAGTAGAACCAAAGATGTTTCTGGAAAATCGAGCCCACTGCACCTTGAAAGGGGAGAATAAACAACACCCAGGGCCTAGATTCCCACACAAGCATCTGGCTATGCAGCCTTCCTGTTCAGAATCTACTTCGAGAAGTGCTTCTGTCCATTCCTCTCACCTTCAGACAGCAATCTCCACCTCCTTCTGTTTAGGGAGATAAATGGACTGGATACTAACAAATCTGTTCTATTAACATATTCAGCAGTAGGCAGGCATGAGATAGCATAACTCAATTCCTATCTTAAATCATTGTTTTAATCTCGCACTTGAATATCATCATTTAATTTGTACATCCAGCTGGAAATATTGATTTTCAGAGGCATTTATTCTGTGCATTATGTAAAATTCTATTTGCACTCTGCTATGGAAATATTACTTTGTGCCTTAAAATATGATCAAGATTGTTCCATTTTTTTCCCTGTGCCTCATTGTGACTGTTGCGGTGGATCCAGGATCATAACCGGGGCTAGAATGAAAACACGGGCTGGAAGAATGGCTAGGTGGCAGAGGCAAAGCAAAGATAAATTTTAAAGGACAGAGCAGTGCTGACTTTGTTTCCATGACTATGGCTGCTTGCTGTATGCATTCCATATTGAATGCATTTTCTAAAAGCTGGCAGAACAGCAAATGCCAGGTTCCTGCCCTTGCCCAGAGGCTACAGCCAGAAAGAGCTCCCCGCTAGCTGTGCACAGGCTCAGGGTCAGCCCGGAGCTCCCTCTGCTTGGGAGCATAAGCACAGGAAGGCCAGAGCTGTGGTTTTGCTGTTTGCCACCCTCAACTTCTTCTCTGGGCAGGTTGTGTTTCTTTTGAGGTCTTTCCCTAAACTTGAGCATCTCAGTAGACCCGAGGGCCTTGCTGGCCAGGATGCCCCAGGATGCGTGGCAGCACCAAAGGGGAGTGCTCCTCCTGGTCCCTTCAAATGCTGACCGTCGCACTTCCAGGGACAGGTAGTTAGAAGAGGCCCTGCTTCACATAAGCCACGACACAGTTATTCACAAGGAGCTTCTACCCCAGAGCCGATCTTCCCTCCCGGGACCCGGGTGGCTGATGGCGCCTGAGCCTTCTTTCTCCTTGTTGATCCCAGCAGCCTTGGGACCAGGCGGGGCAGGTCCACACTGCCTGTCTCTCAGCCGAGGGTGCTGAGCTCACAAGCACTGATTTCAGCAGCAGGTCAGTCATTCCCCTGGGCTCCCTGCAGCCCCACAGTGGGCTGAGCAGGGTTAGATGGGGGGACCCAGAACAAGGGCACAGTCCGAGGGTTCTCAGGACACAGCCCTGTGTGTGCAGACCCCTGCCTGGGCCCGAGACCCGCGGAAGGTCCGTGGCCTTGGGAAATGTGGGGCGGTTTGCAGAGACAGGTGCAAGCAGAGAGGAAATGATGGTTGTAACATCAGGCTCAAAAAAACTCGGTTTGTAGCTTTTCAGAAAACCTTTTCAGTGGAAAGCTTGTGGACCCCATAATATAGGGGAAAACAACTGGCGGCATCATTTTGGGGCCCAATGTGAAATGAAAACACAGGGTCCCTTCTCAAAAAGTGTTAAGAAATACAAGGTGACAATCTCAGTGCCTTAAATGCAGCAGCCTTCCTGTGGGCAGCTCTGGGGACCTGCGTGGGGCCCCGCAGCGTCCGGCCCCAGCCATTGTCCCTTGCCGTGGCCCTCCATCAGGGTAGAGACTCCTGGGGAAGCACACTGAGGGAGAGCACTGAGCCGGCCGGAGAGGCCACCTGAGATGGAAGTACGTGCTGCACACACTCATCCCTTCTCCCCACGCCTTTCCTGCCCTACTTTCCCCGCTTCTGTGCAGCACCTCAAAAGGCAGACACTGTAGGAATGAGGAGCCCAGCTTTTCAAAGCAGAGTTGAAAGCGTCTCGGGGAGCTGGAAGTCCAGGAGCTCTGGCCAGGCATGGAAAGCACGGTCCCGAGTGACAGGAGCATCGCAGTGCCGTGCAGGGCCATGGGCATCGGCGGTCAGCCTGCTGTCCAGCTCCGAGGCCCTGTTGGCCCTGGGGACTCGGCAGGGTCTCAGCTGTGTCGCTCGAGCCTCGGAGTTACTCCTGCTGGCCTGAGAGCAGTGAGCTTCCTGCCCACTTCCAACACTGCACTGGGCCAGGGCCAGGCACCCAGCAGGGGGCCCATGCAGTGTCACTCACAGTGCCCCGTCCAGTCCAGGACACGAGCAGCTGCTTCTCTGATGCCCAGGTTCTAGCCCCAGGCCTGGAGTCCAGGCCACCTGCCCTGCTTGCTCCTTCCTCTGGCCTCCCGGAGCAGTGTCTGACACTGAGGACCACCTCTGCCGAGCCCCTTGTGAGGCTCTTGCCCTGGCCTATCTTCTCCTGCCCTCGTATCTTGTGCCGGTGGAGGGGACACTTTCCCAAGGCTGTGACTGCTCCCAGACCTGGGTCCAGTTGTGCTTTGGGCGGCAACCACCATTCAGATGTGCCACCCACCAGCACATGCTTGCTGAGTCTCTGAGGCCGGCCAGAGATGCAGTGGGCTCCTCTGTGCAGGAGGCGCCGGTGCCTGCTCAGTGCCGGTGGAGGGTACCCGTCCACCCTGTGGGCCCTGCTGGAGAGCGGGCTCTGCTGTGTCCCGGGACTCCAGGGTCAGGTGCAGGCTGCTGGGGGCTCCAGTCTGGGCCATCAGGAAATGTCCAAATGCTGCTGGATACAAGCAGGGCAGAGGACCCTGAAGGATCCACAGTGGGTAAGGCTTGAGGTACAAGCCCAGCTCCTTCTGCCCCCAAGCCCTCCCCTGCTGCACCCCCTAACAAATCTCCAGAGTTCAACCCAGCTGAGTTCGCTTCTCAAGGCCACGTTGGCCACAGTGCAGGTAAATTGGCCAGCTCGGGCAGCCGTAGCACAGACTGGGGAAGTTAAACAGCAAAAATGCATTGTCTTACAATTCTTAAGGCTCTGTCTGAGGTTTCATCTCAGCAGTTTGGTTTCCCTTAAAACCTCTCTGCCTGGCTTGTTGGTGGCCACCTTCTCCCCGCGTCCTCTCATGGAAACACTTCCGTGTGTGCATGTGTGTGTGTGCACACGTGTGTGTGTTCATGTCCTAATCTCTTCTTCTAAGGACAGCAGTCCGAGTAGATTAGGGCCTGCACCAGCGACTTCGATTTACCTCATTTCTTCAAAGATCCTATCTCCAAATACAGCCGCATCCTGAGGGCCTGGGGTTAAGACTTTAACATAATGAATTTGAGTCAAAGTTGAGCTCATGAGTTGTTCATAGCTCAGTCATCACCACAGAGAGTGCTCAGGGCGCTTGCCGGCCACCGGCTGGCTCTGGGCGCTCGTGTCACAAGTGTCACTATCACTGTGAGGACCACAGGGAGCAGAGCTGAGGGGTCCTTTTAAGCGGCATCCCATCTGCGTACACCTTGGTGGCTGGAGCCGGTCACATGGCCGTGCCTCGTGCTGGAGGCCTTGGAGGGCGAGGCCGTGGCACCCGGGAGAACAGAGCACGCCTGCGAGCTTTGCCTGGTGAACATCCAGGATGTGCCCAAGCCCTCTCCATTCTCAGCTTCCTGCTCCCCTTTTTATCACTGCTGCCCCCACCATCTGAAGTAACCTTGGCCCGGGCGAGGAGGCTGGACACCCTGGCTGGAGGTCAGGTGGGCTGTGTGTGTGGAGGGAGGGCAGGCTCACAGTGCTAAAGAAGAGTCACCCCATGGCCAGGCTTCTGGCCCAGCCAGAACCTGGCATCTAAAACAGGGCCACGCACAAGTGGACACTTGAGAAACTCGATGATCAGATAATCACTTGGCAACCTATTATTTAATACTCCTTTGAGAAACTGCAGTTAGGAAGATCTTGTGTGCAGCAGCACAATGAATGAATTGTCTTCATTGAAAACAAAAGATCCATGAAAAGGCACAGACGCTGCAGCCACAGACGTGCTGGTTAACCTGGAGCTTGTGCTCTGGGAGTGGGAATAAGGGTGAGGAGTACTTGCGAGGTCACGTAGAGCCGTGCTTGAAGTGGGAGGCTGCAGATTATAGGGGCACACATCCCCAGACTTCACCATCCAGTTTCTGGAAAACGTACTCACTGGGACCACAGAGATGAGCTGCAGTGCTTTCTGTCACATTGTTTCAGCCTCTGTGCGCAGGGCTTTGGCTCAGTGCATAAACTCTTGAGCAGCGATGTTCTCCGCATCCCGCGAAAAGCTGTGGGTGCAGACAGACAGGAACGACTGGGTGGGGGGTCTCCTAGCCCAGTAAAGATGTTCTAAAACCACCATTGGCAAGCAATGGTCGTTCGAAATGACTCTCACTTTTGATAAATCTACCTATTCCTAAAACTAATTTTCTAGAATTTTGATAAAATCCAAGTGGCAAAACTGAATGCCTTGTTATTTTGCATCTTCAAGGGTAGAGACAGCATCAGAAGTTCTCACGCCTTTGGCACAGCTGGTCAGCCTTGCCTGGGAACTCTGCGGCCTCTCAGTGGCCACAGTGACCCCGAATGACTCTGTTGGGGCTGTGATCCATTGGAAGGCCATTAGGCCAGAAATGCCCCAAATTTCCCCAGCTCTGGAAGCCAAAGGCATCCCTGAGTGTCACACTGAGAGCAACCCCTGGAACTCAGCCCTTTTTGTCACAACCTGTCAAAGGCAGAAGGATGGGTGGGAGGAAAATTTGAAGATTTCCCAGCGCTAACTAAAATAGCTCATTAGCTGCCAGCTTACCCTTGTGCCTGGAAAGTTACGGAAGGAAACTGTTAATGTCTTTCCTCCCTCTCCAAAAAATAGTTAAATATCCCAGTGCTCATGAATTCCAAGTTTATTTACGGAGTATTAATCAAAATTAGAATTCACCGTCATCTGCTGTGCTACTACTGGAGTGGATACGCTATGCATGTGAGTTCATCTGTAGCAAATGGTTCAAGGGTTTGAAAAATTAGATGCCGGGACCTCGTATCCAAATGGGTGGAGCTCCTCTCAGGGTCACCAAGAGCAGCCAACAGTCTCTGCCTTATCTTCATGTTACCATGTGGGGTGCATTGATTTTAGCAAGCATGCTGGTTAATTTCATATCTTTAAAAAGATTCCACAGAGCTCCGAGAGCACAGTGGACCAGCAAACACTGAGGTGTCCACCGTCCAGAATTAATGGATGTTACTGTTTGGTCACACAAGCTCAGATCTGTAAAAGAAGTAAGACCATCACTGACCCGATGACATCTTCCTCTACCCCTTACTTCCACAGAAGTAGCGCCACTGCACGTGGCCCCCTCCATCCATCCCTCGCACTTTTTTTATGCTGCGTGTACACAGAAACATGCCTGGTTTTTATGGAGATTTTGTTAAAACTCGTAAACGGCGCCACATCATTTCATCCCTCAGCCGGGGCTCCTTAACAGTGGTCTCTGAGTCCCACTGGGCCCCGTTACCTATCTCACTTCCGCAGCTGCCCCTCAGGGTGTGTGGCGTGTTCCTCGCTCACAGAAGGACTCTGGGTGTGGGGCCCGGCAGTGTCTCGTGAGTGCCTCCTCCACTCTCCTTCAGGGCCCTTGGAGGACCCCCTTTGTGGCCCGTCCAAGTTAGGCCTGATCACTGAGCTTGGTTTGGCAGTGAAATGCAAGGGAAATGGCACCTGTCCCCAAATGCTGAAACATTTCACAGCCCGTGTGATGTCATCCCAGGCCCCCTGCGTTGTGCAGAAACCCCTCAGAGCAAAGCCCCTAGCCTGCCAAGCCCACTGCCTGGACCCAGCTGGTCTGGAGAGGCGCTGGGGCCAGGGTCCGCCCGAGCTGGGCAGAAACTGTGCTGGGTTGAGACGCTGTGGCTGGCTGTGGTTGTTAGTGCTTCAGAAGCCACACCATCCTGACTCACAGTGGTGGTTGTGATGTTCTCAGCTGTTAAAAATTGTGGCAGCACTGACACTGCCTGTGTCACCAGGACCCTGTGACCACGATCCTCTAAAGTGGTCGCTTACACTTGCGAAGCCAAAAGGCAGTTGCCTTCCTAGCTTTCCCACAGTTCCTGATTCACTCCCCAAAAATTCTTCCCAGGTCTCACCCGCTGCAGCGCATAAGGGGCCCTGCCCTCCGTGGGGACCCCAGCAGATAGGAGTTCAGACTTCACATGTTTGTCAGTTGGAGGAGTGTGAAGTTAATTGTTTCATGGCTTTAATTTACGGTAGAGCCACCCTTGTAGATACGGTCTAGGTTATGAGGCTCTCAGACATTAGAGCTTTCTTTGATAATGAAAGTAACAGCCCTTTTCATGAACAAGAATCATGTTTTGCACAGCAGAGGGGAATTTTTTGTGTTGGCCTCAGAAAGAAAAAAGCCCTAAGTAGCTCAGAAAGCAAGCAGAAAAATACGGGGAATATTTATAAGCAGGATATCTGGAAATGGTTTGTCTTCTTCTTTTAATAAATAACCCAAGCATTGTAAGGTTCATCGATAAGTTGTCTTGTTACATAAGACGAGGGCTGGAGCACACACTGACCCTCTGCGAGTGTTGGACATGACTGCGAAGACGCTTGTATTCCCATGACTCAGAAAAGTGACGGCTTCTTTTGTCTGTGAAAGTTTGGATGGCTGTATTCTGTTGACTGCTAAAAACATGGCTAAATTCACTGTCACTTAGATCTACTAGTTTCACAACCTTAATAGGATTCACTTGTCACTTACAGTATTGCCAAGGCAAGCACTATTTTGCTTTTTACCCTAGTTATAAAATTTTTAAAAATCAAGAGCAACAAAGCAGATGACATCCCTGCTCCCTGCATGCTGAGACAAAGGCCGAGATTGAAGCGGGGTGTGGTATAGCCAGGCAGCGGCACCTGGAGGCTTCGGCCCCTGCTCTGGCACAGGTGGGGCCGCAGGTGAGCTTGCGGGTGCAGATTGACCTTGGGAAGCAGAACACTGATTTTGCTGACCGGACTTTCCTTATCCTGGGGCCACTGTGGGGGCAGGGGAGGCAGGCAGAAAGGGACTGGCCGGCCAGTCTGCTCCTTGAACCATGTCTCTGTGAGCTGCCCTCCCAGGGATTCTGGGGCAGCCCCTGATGCCAGCCTGGGACCCACCTCTCATCAGCCAGGGTGCTCTTTCCACAGAGCTGAAGGAGCATGGCTCTTCTGGGTCACGAGGAAGGCCGCCTCATGCCTGCAGCCGCTGCAGGTGGCCCCTGGCAGCAATGCGTCATGGTCAGGTGGCTCAGCAGGCCATGTTGGTCCCTAGATCCTTGGTTCTCACCCAGGGACATCAGCGATGCCCCGAGACGTGTGTGGCTGTCGCCCCAGGGTGGGTGGTGCTGCCTGCCATCTGCAGGAGACAGGGATCTACAAATGCCCTCCAGCGCCCAGGAAGTCCAGCGACAGAGAGCTATCCCACTCCAGATGTCACCGGGCCACTAAGAACCCCGTCCCGTACATTTGCTTGCCCGCAGCGGGTCTGTGAGTCCTGACAGCTCCCCCAAGGAAACACTCCTCATGACGGTGGCTACAGAGTCTCCCCATGGAATGGCAGTGGAGCGCCCCGCATCTGCAATGGGACACGTCAAGGGACACGTGGGACTGAACTGCTGTGTCCCAGCCCCACTGCCAATTCCCGACCCCACTTCCACCTCCTCCCACGAGGGTCGGGGGCCCAGCTTGGGAACGCTGGGGAGCAGAAGGTTGGAGAGCGAGCTAGGTCTGGACCCTGAGCCGAAAGCCACTCGCAGCTACCGCACCCGTGCAGGTGGCGTGGCTCTCGGCTGCGGAGGAGGCAGACTCGTGTGTGCGCTGTAACTCGTGCCTCTTAGACATGGAGAAGGGGCCTGGGACTTGGCAGATACAAGTGCTATGTAAAACCAAGTTCGTGTGATGAGGATGTAAGCCTGCAGACAGCACAGGGGATGGATGACAGCGTTTCTGGACCCTGCCAGGTTGCGGCTCCATTGGTCAGCGCCCTCCTCCCACTATGGCCAGTCTGAGACAGGAAGGCCCGGCCACTTCCTCACACAGCAGGCACGTGTGGCTGCAAGCCTTGCCAGCGGCACCGGGAGATGCAGCCGTCATTGCTCCCCTGTGGGAACGACCATGGGTTTGCACAAAGACCAGCCAGTTTGCCATGTTGAAAATCACCTTTAAAATGCTAAAATTACAGCTGTGTCCAACAACTGTACACGAGGGAAGTGGCAGTAAATTCTATGAAAGACCAATTAACATTTCAAGTGCCACTGATCAGCCGTGCAGTAAAAGTGATGGCCTGGCAGCGGCAAGAGTGCTTTTCCTTAGGGTCGGGGCAGTGGGTTTCTTGTGGGCAGATGCCCCCTACCTGGACCGCCCACGCCGGGGCTGCCCACACACCTCTTTCCGGTACGGGTCTCCGTGAGGCCGTCTGTCTGGGCACCACACCGCTCTTCGCCCTCTTGTGACGGCCAGCTGGCGACGTGGGTTCCCTTTTCATGATCAGTGCACAAATTCACGTCTCCCGTCAGTCCTCGCTGTCCAGCTGCCGGAGCCTTGGCAGAGCCAGCGAGAGAGCAGGACGCCTGCAGGCGCAGCGCACTGGCGGGCGGGTGGGCTTCGTGCTGCACACCGAGACCCTGGACGTGTGTTTGCACGTGGGCGTTGGCATATGGTGCGTGTGCACATGGATGTGCATACGTGTGGCATGGGGACACAAGCACGTGTGAATGAGTGTGCAGGAGGTACACCCAGTGTGCTTGAGCGTGTGCATGGTGTGAGGTGTGCGCCCCTGTGCGTGTGTGTGTTAGATGTCTGTGCTCGGCTTTGCTCTGGGTAAGGGCTCACTGTGCTGCCTGCACACGTGAATCCCAGCCAACCGCCACACTTTTCTCCAGCTCTCATCCCTGAGGACTGGGTTGACCGAAGTGTTTCAAAGTCCTGCACACTTCTCAGGCAGTTTTCTTACATGGAAAATGAGGCAGGGAGGAGAGTGTGTGTGTGTGCGTGTGCATGTGTGCGTGTGTGCGTGTGTGTGCGTATTCCTGTCCCTCTCTGCTACCACAGAGAAGGAGACGTGAGATCCATTTGAAATCGCTGTGAAAACAGCTGGAAGGTGACTTCCTTGCTGCCCGGAGACCCAGCCCAGAGGTGATGAGCTGTTGGGTCCGAGACATCGCCAGGAGGCCCGGGCGCCCTCCTCTGGGTGGGGAGGGTGAAAGTCCGCCCGGAGCTATGCACAGAGGAGGCGGCGGCGGCAGCCACCGGCTCTCAGGCCCGCCCTGCGGGAAGGCAAACAAGTCTGAGACCAGGCCCTCCTCTCCGAGCTCAGCGCCCTCACCCAACGGCTGACCAAGAGCCGAGGGCCCGGATGCACAGGCGCTGTCAGAGCTGTCGGGACCAAAGGCTGACTCCCTGCCCATCCTTCTGTGTTGGGAGCGTCGTCACTTTCTCCTCTGGCCCATGTGCTCATCCGCTGACTCCGTCAGTCATCCTCAGGCATTCCAAGGCAACCTGCCCTGTAAGATGTGCACAGATGTGTGTGCAGACCCACACGTGTGCAAGTGTGTGTGTCAGCACGTATGCATGTAGACATGCGGTGATATCGCATGGGTATTAAAGGGGCGAAGTCAGGGTGTGTCGCATCTATGTCAGAGTCTCCTAGCACAGAGTAAGCACTGTATAGACGCCTGTTACATAAAGGAATGTAAAATGAAGGGCGCCCTTTGCACTCAGAGGAGGGGGCACTGGCTTCATCCACTTCACTCTATGTCTTTGCTGCACAGTGCTGAACCCCACTGTGGCTCCTCCTCTGTGTTTGGGGCACAGCTCCCTGGCTCGGAGCCTATGCTGGGGACCGAGGCTCAAGACAGGCAGTGGCGGGGTGAGCAGGGGCTGGCAAGGGCAGCTCCCCGGCTTGGGCCTGTGACGCCCACTGCGGGGCCCCAGCCAGAATCTCAGGCCTGTGGTGTTTTCCCCACATGCCTGCTCCACTTCTCTTCTGCTAAGACCAATGGCTTCTGGTAGTTTCTATGAGTGGGTGTGGCAGACTAGCCCAGCAGGTGGACACACCCCAGCAGGCCAGTGGCCGGGCCCTGTCCTGCAGAGCTTGGGGTCAGCCCAGGACCGCACAGGAAGGCTACAGCTCCTGCTCTTTCACCTCCAGATTCTTTTCCTGTGGCGTCTGGGTCCCTGGGACAGAGTGTCCAGCCCCAGGGAGCACTGCAGAGGTGTTTCTCCGGCTTTGGAGGAGGAGTAGACCCCACGGGAAACTCATTCCAGTCAGGCTTCTGCCCTGTCTGTATCTAAAAGCGTCCGTTACCATCAGCCTTCAGAACTGCACAGCGGGTACTTGGAGTTTCCCTTAGACACACATCACAGCACTGTCTGGACGTGCTCACCTTGGAACTCAGCAGATACCTGCCAGGGGCATCCCGGGGCCCGGCAGGTGGCACGCTCACCCAGCTCTTGCTCTGTCCGTTCACCGTGGCTCCGTGGCCGGCTGAGCATCGAAGCAGCCATTTCTCACAGATGCCAGCTGCAGTGCGGCTGTGTGGGGAAGTCGCTCTTAGGATCCGTGCTGGTGAGCAGTGCACTGCGGGAAGAGCAAGCTGACCGCTGAACGGCCGTCACTCCCGGGCCCATCTGTGTCCTGGTGACTCTGGATGCCCCAGGCACAGCCTGAATCCTCCAGAGAATTCCTAGATTCAGGCTCCTGCACAGCCCTGGTATCTAAAGAGGCTGCAGCTCCTCACACTAAGCTTTGCCCTTGTCGGGGATAGGGCAGCTCCTGGACGCTGTGGTCACCTTGCAGTCCCAGGAGGCAAACGGCCGCAACTGAAAGCGATAGGTCCACAGCCAGCCCATTTGTAAGCTGAGGGACAGTGAGAAGGAAGGGCCCAGGGTGGGCTGTGGGCAGTGGCCTCATTAAAGAGGAGCAGGCTAGGTTGGCAGGAGGCAGCGGGTATGTCCCCAGCAGCTGAAAAGGAGGAGGGCAGCAGAGACGCCAAAGCCCTGCCCTTCAGTGTGGCCTGGGCACAAGCAGTCGGGGTTTCCCGTGAGCGGTGTCGCTGCACAAGAGGTGGAGAGGAGACTCACAGAGGCCGAGCAGGACAGAGAAGCTGAGGCCGAGGCCTGCCTCCTGCTGGGGTCCCGCAGTTGACTGAGGTCAGAGGACAGCGCGTGTGTCACTGGTATCTGAATGTGGGTGGCAGCCCGAGGGGTGCACCATCCCTACCCCCTCGCCACCCACAGTACACACAGGGCGGTATCCCTGGGGACTGAAGCACTGAGGCACCACCACTGCCACCACCCTGAGCTACTTACTAGTCACCGGCTGCTGTCCGCTCACCATGTGAGATTATGTGGCTTATGGTTGTGACCAGTGCTCCCCTGGCCATAGGGGGTGACCTCTGTCCCTCCTGAGTTGCCTGGTTCCTTTCCAAAGGGTTGTGCTCCTGGGACGGCATTCCAGCCATGCTACTGTGGAGAAGCAGTGGAGCCCCACAGGCAGCAGAAGGGAAGGGGTGGGAGATGTGGCCACTGGTCAGGTGTGGAGGACTCCAAGGGCCTGCTGGACTCATCCACTGGGTGGGACTAGGAGGCTCAAACATCTTCGGAGTTCATTTTTTGCATACTTTTAAGAATGGAATCAAAGATTGTTTTCTTTCTACTTTGTTTCCAAATACCATTATAATATGCATGGCCCCTTCATGCACAGCTGTGTCTGTCTGTGATGATCAAACTCCTGCCTTCTTCTGGCCTGAGATGCCAGTGTCACCCAATGCCAGTGGCCATCCAGAATGTGCAGGTGACGTCTGTATAGTATGTTCAGGTGAAGAGTCGGGACCCTGCTCATCTGGAGCCCGGTTCTGGTTTTGATCAGTGATAATTTTAAGAGCTTAAGGGTGCTCAGAAAGCCAGCTGACAGTGAAATCAGCTCCTCTCCTCTTGTGGCATCAACTTCTGGGCACCAGCAGCCTCAGCTGTCCAGTGGCCCATGCTGCTTTTCTGGAACTTATGGATTCTAGACCTTCTTTCTGTGGAGAAGCCACTCCTGCCTTCCCTTCCCTCCTAACTGGGTCACATTATTTTGTGACTTTGCAAAAAATTATTTACCATGTCACCTTTCCCCTTCCCTGAGTTCCATTTTTCTTTTCCATCATCAGGGTCTGTGCAAAGCCCCTTCCTAGGCGCCTCTTCCTTCTAAAGTTCCTCTCCTCCTGCCTTGGTTAGTTTTCTCTTGTTGCTGAGATAAAATATCCCATGCTCAAGATTAAGGAAGGAAAGGTTTAACTGACAGTTTCTAGAGGTTTCAGTCCATGATTAGCTCGCTCCAAGGCAGGGTAGCATGGCTGAGGGGCAACTGTTCAAGGCAGCAGAAGACAGCAAAAGCAACAAGAACAAAAGGGGGAAGCAAACCTCTTTTTCTCCCTTATATTGTGTGCAAGCTACCACTCCCCTGGGGTGGTAGTGGAACTCACACCATCTCTATTCCCTCTTCTTATACAGGCTCCAGCTGTTCACAAAGTGAGGACCCTGGCCCCCTGCTGAGGCACTTAGTTAAACTTCTAAAATTATCACGTTGACACAATGAATCAGCCATTACAACATCCTGGGGCATGAACAGCTGCCCTAGGGCATGTCCTCTACACCTTAGGATGTAGACCTCCTGAGCTATGTAGTTAAGCTTCTAAATTTCTCAAATTCACACAACTTATCAACCATTATAACCCGTGAGCAAATGCCCAGGCACCTTTGTTCCTCACTTTCTCTGTGCCATGGACTGGCCCTCTCTGAGCTCATCAGACTCAGTTCTGCGGGTCTCCTCCTTGGCTGGCCTGCACCCCCTGAGCACAGCACCTGTGGCTGGTCTGAGCTCAGCATGGGCCATGGACGAAGCTGTGTCTGCTCCTGTGGACTCGGCAGTGGAGCCACATGTGCCTTAGAGTTGTCAGCAGCTTCTCCACTCATCCTTACAGGGACTTGCTCACAATGAGGGTGGGACTGCAGGCTGGCAGGACATCAAGCACCGCCTTGGCTTGGTGCAGGGCTCTTTGTAAAAACCTTTTCTCATGGGAAGTTGGCACCTGTGCCAAAGTAGACAGTCCAGGAAGACACTCACCAGTCTCTTCATAGGCACCAGCAGGGGACCCGGCTTCACATGTTATGGTCTCAACAGCTGTCTGTCTGACTTGGGACACGTGTGAGGTGCGCACCTCCTGAAAGGCTGGTGTGCCTATGAAGGCTCTCTGGAGAGCCAGTGTCCCTTCTTCCCCAGGCCTGCAGCTTGCGGGCGAGGAAGTGCCACCTGGCCTGCAGCGCGTTCCACGGGCTGCACTGTGCCACTTGGGCTTCACATAGTTAACCGGCTCCTCTATCTTGCACGGTCCTGGGAAGTGGTGGCAGGATCTGGAGTCCTGATCATATTCATCTCTTTTGTGGCTAAAGTGAAATGTCCCACCATGGCCTAATCTTCAGAGAGGCATCTGAGGTCCTGTCCCCTGGGTACTTCTAAAGACAGAGGCCATAGGAGAGCAGTGCCCGGCACAGGAATGTGTGCTGGGGAAACACTCGCACACAGGCAGAATTAGTAGCCAGAGGAATGATTCCACCTCGACACTTTCCGGAGTTCATCACTGGACCTGGAGGGTCAGGGGAACCCCAGGCTGAGGCTGGGGATCGTGGGGGCCGGTGCCTTCAGCCCACTGGGACTCGAGGACCAGGGCCAGCCTGGGGAGGGCTGGAAGAGTGCAGAGAAAGAGAGGCAGGGAAGTGAGCAGTGCAGTGTTTGTCGTGATTAGGGTTAATCCCTCCCGTCATAGCTCTGGAGCAGTTTAAAATTTAATTTTAAACGAGTGAAATTCTTGGGGCAACATTTT
The DNA here is from genome assembly GCA_004363535.1 of Dasyprocta punctata. Classification (NCBI taxonomy): domain Eukaryota; kingdom Metazoa; phylum Chordata; class Mammalia; order Rodentia; family Dasyproctidae; genus Dasyprocta; species Dasyprocta punctata. The sequence goes on along the minus strand of RJWM01006297.1, from coordinate 28,258 downwards.
ATTCCGATTGGTTGCATTTTAGTGATTAAAAAATATGTATTAAAAAATTAAAGCGTGTTTACAGAAATGTAAATTCTCAGGGTGTCACAAATAAATTGCTTCTAAAAACACACACTTTTTTAGCAATTCAAAGAGAAAAGTCAGAAATTAGTAGCTTCTGATTGCACAGCCTAACCTTGGAAAATTTTAAAGAACATTTAGCGGGTATGCCACAACACAGATTCCCTAAAAAGAAATGCCACAGATTAGGAAATGGTGAAAGAAGAAACTGGAATATTACAGAATAAACAACCGTTTGGAATAGTATCATTAAACTGGCAGGGGAGCGGCTCATCCAGGGAGATGGATTAAGAAGGCCGGGGTCTGAGGCTTTGGAGAGAGGCACCGGGAGTCTGTCTCATATAAGTGCGTGCCACTTTGGCTTTGTGGGGAGATGGGCAGAAGCAGCGCTGGGATGGAAATTGGGGCAGGGAAGGAAATGGTCTGGGCAGGGCGAAGGCACACAGAGGTTATTTGAGCAGTACCATTCTGTCTCTCCAAGTCTCAACTCTGCAAATGCGTCTCAGCCCGCGAGATGAGCAGCGTCTCCATTCCCTGCTCCTTAGTGTTTCAGTGAGAACTCATTTTCCTAGGGCCGTGAACAACTGTGCTACTGACCCAGGATGAGCGAGTGGCCCCTGATGTGGAATCACCAGGTCGGTGGCAGGGTACAGTGTGGGGAGTTTCATGGGCTGGGGAACGGGTGACAAAGGGGGGCGCAGCCCAGCACCCTCCGCCCAGTCCTTCACCAAGGCTGGAGACTCTGCGGGATGAGGAGCGGAAGAGGGCGCCACCCCGCCGTTGTCTGTCCAGACCCAGGTCCATGAGGGCAGCTGCCCTGGATTGGGCCCTTGTCCTTACAGCATACTCCAGGGCCCCACAGGACAGGTGGGGAGCAGGCCGCTGAGGGGTGTGGCTGGCTGCCATTTGTGTTCTTTGTGGACAAACTTTTAAATTCAGAGCATCCTCCTGCACCTCTGGATATGTGTGGGTGTAAATGGTAGCGGTTTGATCGTAGATGCGGCGTCACCCACATCGCTAGCATCTCGGGGATGCTGAGAGACAGAACAGCGAAGTCTCCGGCTGTGCAGGAAATGCTGGCTCAGCGCACGCGGCAGGGTCACTGTCCACACGGGTGACTAGCTCAGAGCGAACATTCCCCGAATCACGAGGAAGGACTCTGGACCAGGTCGGCAGGCCTGGCACCCAGGGTGGACTCCTCCTGGACTTGCCGGTTAGCACCCACCTCCCTCACTGGAGGGCCAGCTAGTCGGGCAGCTCTGGCCTTTCCTTCCTGCAGAAGCCTTCCCTGTCAGAGCTCCTGGTCCTGACTGGCCTCCCTACAGCCTGTCCAGTGCCTGCCTGTGGCCCCAGGGGCTGCTACCCCACTGCCTCTCTGAGATGGTCATCGCTGACCCTCTACCCCACACCATGGGAAATCTGCTCTCTGTCAGCTCCGGGTTCCCCACCCCACCCGCCCGCCTGACCCTCACTTCTGCTGGGCCCATCCTCACCATGTGACATGTCCTGTCTTCCTCCCGTGGTGATCCACATCCTACAGGACCTCAGGCCTGTCACCCACACCCACCCCAGGGCTCTTGGTGACCACTACTGGCTGTGCTTCTGTTGTCAGGACTCCTCGAGGCTGCAGGGGTCCCATGACCATCACTTCCTCCGTCGCACCCCACATAACCTCTGGGCCAGGTCCTACCTCTGCCACCGCGCTGTGGCCTTCTGGTGTCACCACTGCATAAGAAGCAGTCAGGTGGCCAGAACCCATGGCCAGCTCCTCTGATGGAGTCGCCACCCACAGCCAAGGACCAGGAGAGGCTGGGAGGGGAGCACGGCAGATAGCAAATCCTGCGATCAGTGCTAAATTGAAATCCAGGCTGTGCCACCCGCTTGCCATGGGGTTCAGGGCAAATCACTTAATCTGTAGGCTGTTTCTTCAACTACAAAATGCAAGTAATTGTAGTTCTTTCTTCCTGAGGGTTTAAAAAGATTTAACGAAAGGGTCAATGTGAAACACTTAGATTCTTGAGTGGCACATCATAGGCACTCAATAATTGCTAGCTGCTAAGTATGCAGTTATTATTTTATGTGTTCCCATGCACGGCGTGTGCTGTGCTTGACGAATGTGTGCTGGACGTGCAGGGACGGCCTGTCCTCCCCGTCTCAGTCACATCAGCTCCGTGTTTTACTACCTCTGCTAAATTCCACCACAGTATAAAACAGTTCACAAGTCGCTGCTGGACAGCTGCATGCATTTTCACAGAATGAGATCCTGTGCGTAACCGGCAACTGATCAAGGACAAACTCTCCCAGAACCCCCAAAGCCCCTCACCTCCTCTTGAGTCACTGTCCCCACCCTGGGGCAGCTGCTCCCCTGAGTTGCCACAGCACAGGTCGCCCTTGTGGTTATGAACTTTGTGTGAGCACAGCCACACAGGACCCTCGCCACAGAGGTCTTCCTTCGCCCACGTGTGTGCTGGCGAGGTTCATCCAGTCTGGGGGGAGGGGTAGTCCCCCTCTCTGATGGGATCGTATCCTGTTGTAGAAGAAAACATACCACAACAAAAAATCTCCAGCTCCTGATTTCAGATTTTACTACGAAGCTACAGTATTCACAACAGTGTTGTACATGCATGAGGATCGACATACAGAGTGACAGAAGGAAACCCAGAGTACACGAGAAAATTCATACATCGGAGGTTACTGGGCAACAAGGGTGCCAAGACCATTCAGAGGCAAACGGAGAATCTCTTCAATCAGTGGGGCTGGGGCAATTAAAAACCTCATGCAAAAGAATGAGCTGGAGTCCTACCTCACACCATATACAGGAGTTAACTCTAAATGCAGCAAAGACCAAAATGTAAACATTAAAACTATAAAATTTTTATTTATTTTTTATAATTAAGTTTATTGGTGCAATTTGGATATGCATTCACATTCAGCATGGGAATTTTGTACCTATATGTGATACATTAGTTCCTCTATTTTTTTCCCACCTCCCTCCCCTCGCTTCAACCCCTCTTTCCCTCCTTATTTACAAGGCTTTGTTTCCATTTTATCCTTTTTTTCCCTCATTTTTTCCTTCTCCCTTCCATCTTCCCAACTCCTGTTTCCCTTAGAACCTTTACTTCCTGTTTCACAATATCTATTATGCACATAAAACTTTTTAGAAGAAAACCTAAGTGTAAATCCTTAAGACCTTGGATTAAGTAATGACTTCTTACATACGAAACCTAATACACATGCAAGAAAGAAAAAATAAAGCAATTGGACTTCCTCAACATTAAAAATGTCAGTGAAAAAAAAACAGTTTAAAAAAAAAGAAAACCCACATTATGAGAGAAAATATTTGCAAGTCACCTACATTATAAGGGAGTATATATAAATACAAATATCTTCATCTCAAATGAGCAACATTTGTGGATAAAGACTTCTTTTAAGAAGATACACAAATGTCCCATAAGCATGTGAAACTGTATTAGGCATGATTGACTGTGAGAGAAATGAAAGCCGGAAGAACAGTGAGGTGTCTGTTCGCACTGCAGTAACTAATAAAGCAGATCAACAGTAGCAAGACTTGGTGAAGATATTCCTGACATTGCAACCCTCGTATATTCCTGGAGGGAATGTGAGGCGGTGCAGAGACTGTGGGAAAAAGCTTGGTAGTTTCCCAGAAGATTAAAAATAGAGTTGTCTTATGACTCAGGATTTTCATTCCTAGGGATCTACCCAAGAAAATGCAAATATCGCTGCACACAAAAGCATGTACATGAATATTCAAAGCAGCTTTGTTCACAACAGCCCAAAAGTAGAAACAACCTAAATATGCAACAGTTGATGAGTAGATAACCGAAGATGTTACAGCCATACACTATTCAGCCACAAGGAAAGGTACGAATGCATGTCACAACACAGATGGCCCTAGAAAACAGTGGCAAAGTTCATACAGGCAGACACAATCTCACATGATGTATGATTCCATTCATCTAAATGCCCAGAATAGGAAAATTCATAGAAACAGAAAGGGTATGGGAGAAGCGGGGAAGGGGGAGAGCTTTCTGGTGGGCAGAAGGTTTCTTTCTGGGGTGAAAAAGAGCTTCTGGATTAGATAGTGATGGTGGTTGCACAGGCTTATGAATATATTTAAAAAACACAAAACTGTACACCAAAAAGGGTGGTTCGTAGTATGGAAATTGTACCATAACTTCAAAAAGAGATACAATGGCCTGTGGGTTGTTTGTGTTTGGAGCTGACACCCAAACATCCTCGCGTGGAGCTTTTGATGAGCACGTGGACATCTTTGTTTTGTGGGCAGGCACTGGGCCCTGGGGACGCACGTGTCCTGCTTAATGAACGTGGGTGAACATGTTTCCCAGAGGTGGGACCAATCCCTCCCACCAGTGCCACACCAGCAGGCTGTAGCCCACAGCCACCCAGCTGTTAACAGGCCCTACCTTACCTGTTTTATCCATCCTGCTGGGAACCGGGAACTTTCAAACTCCCTACCCTAATCCTGTGTGGCTCCAGAACCTGTCCTGTGGCTACTAAGTCACACTGCAGATGTGTATATCAAATGGGCAGGCAGGAGTCCTGGGCAACCTTCCCTCCAGTTTGAGTTGTGGCTCCAAAGCCATGAGCTTGGGCTGCGACCAGATGCCCCTAAACTTCTGCAGCATTGCGGTGGCTCTGCCCGCAGGTCTGAGGCTGAAGAAATTCCCCCGGCTGCTCTCACACCAGTGGCTTCCCTCTCCCCTGAGGGCAGGACAAGCTTCCCCGGGGCAGGCAGGGGTTCTGCCCTCTCCATCAGCAAGGGCAACCTGGCTCATGCCCGTATCAGTAATCATCAGGGTAGGGTTTCATTTGGAGACAGCTACAAGGCACTTGCCAAGCCCCAGGGCCAGTCCTTTCAGCTGGCCTGTGTGGTTTATTCAGGGTCAAGCCTGATTTCCACTTTCTTCACATTTATATCTGCCTTGGACTCCAGCCCAGCACCCGCCAGTGAGGTGAGCTGCCCCCGTGGCACTGGCCGCAGTGGGGTTTGCACAGGTGCTGCAGCTGCGGATGGGGGTGGGGCTCAGAACCGCACAGCTACGTTCTCAACATTTATCTGTGGCCTCCAGCTGGGATCCAAGGGGTCAATCCCTGTTTTCTCTTAGTTTTTCAGGGGCAGGTGCATATCAGAATGTGCTGAGTGTCAGGAGAACACGGGAGAACTTTCTGTGGGGCTCAGCAGTCTGGAGAGGGCCCTGGCCAAAGAGTTGGGGCTTGTTGGAGAAGCCGAGCTGAGTCGCCAGCAGATGAGCAGACTCCTAAGGCGGCTGCAGGGAAAGCTGCAGGCCAGGAAGCTGCAGCAGTAAAAGGGGCCTGCACTCGGCAGGCAGACCAGCAGAGCAGGGGAAGCACCGTGGACCTGTCATGTGTGTGTCATGTGTAGCACATGCACACACATATGTACATACACGTGGACAGATGAGTGCATGTGTGCACATGCATGTGACTTTGTGTGTGGTATGTGCAAGTATATATGCAAGAATAAGTGCGCATGTGTTTGCATGCATACGTGTACGGAGGTATCAGTGCACAAACGCCATGTACCTGTCCACATTATGTACATGTCAGAGATGTGTGGAGGTGGGTGAGTGCGAGTGTATCTGTGTGCGCAGCCCTGTGCATGTGTGACCGCGCATGTTCATGTCTGCACGTGACAGATGCACATAAGCGGTGCTCTTCCAGGCTGGGCCTCCCGGCTGAGTCTCCTCACAATGAGGTCTGGTACAGGAGCTCCGAGTGTCCCCAGGTGACCTCTGAGGCTGAGCTGGACGGCCCACTGTCCGGGCAGGAGGCTCTGACCATGGGGCTCGCCTCCCGACACGTCCCTCCCCACTTGCTGCCTCCCCATTCACTGCTTTCTTGCTGTGATCGTCCTGCTCCCCACCTGCAGGAGAGCACTCCTTTTTGTCTTCCTGATTCTGTTCACCTCTGGAGCCATTTGTGCAGAGACTAAAACAGATTTGATGTGATGAATCCCAAAATCGCACCCTTTATTCACAAATTCCACATAAGCAGCAATTCTGTTTGGGGTGAATTGGACCCATTCGATGAGTTATGTGCTCATTAGCATAGCCCAGAACATTGCTTTATCATATTAAGTTTATTTAAATCACACAGAATGTTCATCTTTTAGAAACAATTTGCACTCACCTTAAGGAATCATCAGTATTGCTCCAGGAGATACGATACAATCCTACTTTTAACAGGATTCACATGGTTTGCCGTTGTGTGACAACTTGATTCCATTCTGTCTTCCCCATGGGGACAGCCCATAAAGATTGATTATACATTAAAAATGGTATTAAAGGGAGACGCTGCGTCGGGCATGCTCGTCCCTGTGGCTCGGGGCACCGAGCCTCGGTCTGTCTGTGCACCCCGCTGGCTCTCCCTTCCTCGGCATCTGCACAGGAGACCCACTTCCTCCTGCCTTTCTCTGCGGGGCACCCTGGCCAAGGAGGTTCACCAGGAATAGCCTGAGGGTTGGCACCGAGAATGTGCACTTGAGCGCTGCTGTGTTTTCAGAGCTTGGATCTCGTCTACAAATCACACCCCCGGGTCAGGATAGTCTGAGCAAGTGTAGGCCTTGATCTCTTGAGTTGCCGGCATGCATGGCGCCAAATGCAGGACACAGCAGAGTCCCTCAGACCTTTCCAGGGTTGAAGAAAAAATCGTGGGGAGAAAGGCACCAGGAGGCAGGCGGTCAGGTGACGATCAGTCCTCCGCAAAGAGAAACTGCGTTAGAATCGCCACTAGCAGCTCGGGGTGTTCTGCACAGTCACTAACAGAGGAGGAGCTTCTGAGTGAATGACCCACACCCACTGGCAGCCTGAACATGCTCACTGCCCTGAGCCACAGTTGAGAACCCGTAGGAAGCAGGAACCCTCTTTCCATCACCCCACAGTGCTGGTAGCGGCCCCTCTGGGAAGAGGCAAGGTGCGGCTCTCACATGGAAACACTGCTTTCCATTTACACAAAGCCGCAGGGCTCTCCGATGCCCCCCACTTAAGGAGGGGGTGCCCCCTACTTGGTGCTTTGTCCTAGAGACAGGCAGCCAGTGGGTTCGCGTCTGAGACAGGTGGCCAGTGGTCTTCGTCTGCGCAGAGCAGGCCCATCCTCCTGGTGGCAGCTCCGGTCCTGGCTTCTGTTTGGGCTCTGATGAATAGAAATGTCACTGGAAATTGATTTTCAATTTAATCAAAAGAGAATTTTATTTCTGAGTCTTTCCAAACGTAAGGTCATCCCTTGATGAGTTAGTGAAAATTTTATTAAGTTTTAACCTTGCTATGGGGTGTTTCTGGTGTTGTGTTCATGGTCAGTAGGCATCCTGAGAGCCTATAGCTCGTAACAAAAAAGGTTAAAATTGGTCTTAAGAAGGCAAAACATCTAGGATGACAGGACTCCCAGGTTCCCTAGCTCCCCAGCTCCTGCTTCACAAGTCAGCTAACTGATTCCCACCTGGGCAGCCACGTTTCTTGTAAGGGACCAAACAGTCAGTACCCAAATCACTGTGGCCATTCAACCTCTGGCACAGCTGGGCCCCAAAGCAGCCATGGGCAGATGAGGGTGGAACTGATTCCAAAACCAGCCTGAGGGACTTGTAGATCTGTGTGACTTTGACAACTTTGCACAAGCAAATTCAGTTTCCAGGTTGTCGTCAGTTGGGGAGTAAATTTTATGTGCTCCAGAACCTTGATCTGCTTACTCTAGGCTGCAGTTCTACAATACCATATATTAATTGGGTTTCTTAATGTGATAGCTATTATTCAGATAGCTCAGAGGAATGAACAGAGATAAAATCCAGGAACAAAATTGTTGCTCTTTTACAGTCTTGCTCCAAATTGTGTTTTCGTTTTAACAGAATCACACTCTGTGGATGCACTTGGATTTCCAGGGTAAAAGGAATTGTCAAACCCCCACCCCCACCCCCATTCGATGCATGGCTCTGTTGGAATCCAAAAAGTCTTGTTAACAACATTAATGTGCAACTACCTGCATTTTAATCATGCAAAGACAAACTTGGGCCATTCCGTTCTGGTGGAGCATCACTAATTCTAGTTATACGATAACTATGTAGCACTGGATTTTGGAAATTAGGCCTCTGAGATCCATTAGCTGTGTGGTGCACCATTGCTAAATGAATGGTTGTATTATTATCAAGGTAATTCAAAACAAATTTCAAGCTGTGACAATAAAATGGTTCTGGTGGTAGTTGGGGTTTGTGCTGAGATTGCCCATTGGAATGAGAACAGCTATGTTTCAACTTGGATTTTTGGTGAACTAATTTTACTTACTCGTTTTCATTAAATTCTGAACAAATTTTTTACCAATGTGATAATAGCAGGCTTGGGCCAACTGTGATTATTGGTTTATAATACAATGGTGTCTCTTTCACTCCACTGAACTGGTGATGGTTCTTGGTCTAAGACTACACTGTTCTTTATGTCCAAGCTAGAGAGGAGCCTCACTAACTCACACCAGCACCCGTCCCCCTTCCCGTGGGAGCAGCTGGCCTGGGTCCAGCGCTGTCCTATGGAAACGCTCTTGTGGGCTGCACCTGGCTCCCAAAGCCCCATTTCCATTTTCCTTGGTACCTGTGGGAAAGGCATTTCAGGGCAAAAGATGCCTCAGTGTAGATAGCTCTTAAATCCTCTTCTCTCATTTCAATGCTAGAGGGGTAGCAGAGAATTTTGCAGCTTCCCCTGGCCATGTGTCCATGCCTACCCCACACTGGACTGACCATAACTGTGTCTGCCCCCCATCTCTCCCCCGTGCTGCATGGCACAGTGCATGGTCAGCAAGCCTGTGTTATGTGAGTGGATGAATAAAGGTTGTTACAGTCACCACGTTTTGGGAACCCCTGGGGTGTTGCAATGAAAGCACTAAACAGATGGGTCTAGAAGAGTCCCACCGGGTGTATGGAGTATGCTCTGCTTCTGCTGACTCCCTTCACTCATTGTAGGAGCAGAAAATGTCACCAGCCTTCACAGAAAGTCTGCACAGCACATCCAGCCACCTCCTGGGAAGCTCTCACCTCCAGAGTGGCCAGAAAGCAGCTGTCCCCAGGAAGAGCGGTGGTCCATGACAGGCACCACGGCAGACTGCCCTGGGGGGCTTAGTGGGCTGCCAGCTGGCCCCAGCCTCAAACTCCCCTCACTGATGACCCACCAGCTGTGCTAAGTGGCTTTCAAGACTAAATCCTTCTCTTCCTGTCAGGCAGGCCTAGGAGAGACTCAGCAGGGAAACAGAAGCCTGGGGCTCATTGTAATACTGATGGCCACACTGAGGTCTACTCTGAGGGAAGGGAGGATTTTTATGAGTCATCAGCAAGCACCAGTGTGCTGGTGAAAGAGGAGAGGTGGTTTCATTGCGTCTGATCCAGCAGCTAAGGATCACCCTGGGTTCTCGGCTTAGATTTCTCCTTCCCTCCTGGGCATGGAATCATGGGCTTCCCGGAATCTCCTTGCTGGCCAAGGCAGCACTCAGGGCATATGCTGGCCCCCAGCCTGGGAGAGCTGAGGGTTCTCAGATGCTCCTACCCCAAACCTCAAAGCATCGTGCATTGGCTCTGTGGACTGTGCCATCCACCGAAGGCCCACTGGTTCTGCCTTCAGGTCTCAGGCAGCCCATGTTGCCAGCAGTTTGTGTAGATGAGATGAACCATTCCGCACGCTAAGCCCATGTTCAATCATCTGGACAACTTACGCCATCAATGGAGACAAAGCCACCAGCAGGCTGAAAACTTGGGAAGAAATGGGCCATCAGCACCACGGACAGCAACCCCGCCACCTGTGGGAGCATCTTCAACCAGCGCGACAGTTTGTGCCTCTTTAAAAGCAAAACAGAACATGATCTACTGTTGTTTCAGTTCTAACTTGCTCAGGCCTTCGAAGGTTTATAATTACATGTTACCCTGGTGGCAAAAGTTACTCAGTAGACGTTTTGGGATGTCAGCATGTCCAAGTAGTTAAAAGTGACAGCTCAGACTTCCTGAGTTCGAGCCCCAGCCCCATGGTTACTATAACTTACTGACCTTCTGTGTCTCACTACCATTTGGAAGATGAAGATAGCACTAGCCACCCGTAGGGCTCTGATGAGGGCTGAGCGAGTTGGTTCACAGAGTTCTGGGTTTGTACCCAGCACACCTCAGCACCTGTAATGGCACCATCCAGGGTGCCAGCCACCACCTTACCCTCAGGCCACCACCCTGGAGGAGCCCGGGCCTAAGCGATGGGAGCCTCAGAAGGGCCGTCTGGGGACAGGCTCAGCCTTCTCGTCAGGAGCGCCACACACACACACACACACACACGTGATGGCCTGTGGGGGCTCAGGCCTCTAGACATCATGCTGGCCTCTTCAAGATGCTCATGCAGTAGGGACAAGCAAGGTGTCACTTCCATGGCTGGTGTGTGACCCAGATGGGCAGATGAGCGAGCGAGGTCACGGCTCTGTAATTTTGGAGAAGAGGCCACTGATTATACTCCTCGTCCAGGTCCCGACCCATGGACAAGTCACTGCAAGTGCCCGGACACCTCTAGCATGATGCTTTGTCTTTGATGAACACAGCTGTGCCTCCAGCCCATCCCTGAGACCCTGGGTGGAGGAGCCCACAGGCTCAGAAACTCACAGTCATTTCTCCATGGCATTACAGTAGATACGTGGAATCAAATGCCAGTTCTGTTCACACCGTGTGCATCTGGTGACCATACGTAAACCACACCCGTGCCAAGCACGCCCCTGCCTAGCTCATCTGAGTCCTCACTGTGGCCCTAGGAAGAACTATGGGCATTTTTCTTATTTTTTTCAGGTAAGGAACAGAAGCACAGAGCAGGCAGGTAATTGCTCCAGGCCTTGCAGATCAAGGATGGAAATCAGGCATTGGACCCTGAGTGTCTGATAGGATTACAAAAGGATTGCTCTTCAGGCGGTGGCCAGGAAGAACATAAGGGTGGGCGGCAGGTCCCTTGTATTCCCGTGGGTCTAATAGGGCCTGGCTGCAGCCCTGAGCCAAATCTGTCCTGCTGTCCCATTTACAAATAAAGTTTCACTGGGACATAGCCGTGCCCTCTTGGTTGTGTGCTGCCAATGGCCTCTTTTGTGCTAAAATTGTAGTATACTTGAGTAATTGCAACAAAGTCAAAAATACTATCTGGCCCTTTCCAGAAAATCTCTGCTGCCCCTTACTTCACTGTGCAGACAGGAAGAGAGATGCAAACGAGTCTGCAAGCCCACACATGTGAGAGCTTGCCTTCCTGGGCTGGGGAGCCGTTCTCCTCTGAGCGTCAGTGGCCGGATGCCCCCTTTCTCTGGGCAGTGGCCGTGGCGAGGGAAGTGGCCACGCCATCTGAACTCTCAACCCACTGGACTCCCAGAGTGCAGAGTGGATGTGCTTGCCTGGGGTAGAGGCTGAAGCCTCTCAGGACTCAGCCCTCCGGGGAAGGGGGACTGGACTGTGCTGGCCGCCCAGACTCCGTGTCCCCAGCTCTCAGCTTCCCCGCAGCCGGGATGAATCTTTGCTGACTCCTCCCACCCACCACGGGAAGGGTTCTCTGATTTATTATTTTAATTAAGGGTTTTTCAGCATTAATTTCGAAAGTTAAATAAGCTGTCTTTGTATGTAAATCACTGGCAAGTGAATTATCACACTGGTGAGCAGGTGCAGGCTGTCGTCTGAGCAGAGAGCACTGCCCTATCCAGGGTCCCATCTGGAGACTCTGCGGATCCTGATGTGGCAGCAGGGCCACAGAACTCTCTGCTTGAGGACAGTAAGGCCATCCTGGGACCGTAGGCTGGGCCCATGGGGACGGTGGCTGTCTGCCTTACCAGAGCGAGATCATCTCCACCTGCCCAGGCCCAGCTGCTGGGACCTGTGAGTTCACAGACTGCCCATGCGCAGCCCTGCATGGCCGCAGCTCGGTTTTTGTGTCCGGTGTCCTTGTACTAGCTCGAGAACAGTGATGTGAAAGAGGCAGGGATTAGTTTCCAGTCACGCTCCTGGAAAGCAATGGGAGAAGGGACTTTGGTCTCCGTGCAGCAGGTAAAGGAGCCCACAGACGCCCAGCGTCCAGCCCACCAACCCTCTCCCCTGACCTGTAGCCACTGGAAATCTTTGCCCCTAATTGCTCTCTTCCCCTAGGGCAACATGCCATGGCCCCTCTCATCTGCAGAGGAGATTTTCCAAGACCCCACAGGTGCCTGAAATCACGGATAGTACTGAGACTACATAGAACCTTTTTTCCTATATGTGCACACCTACAATAGAATCTGATATCTAAATTAGGCACAGTAAGAAGTTAACAATAATAACTAATAACAAGACAGGAAATTATATACAAAACGTTGCAGTAAAAATTACATGGAGTGATCCCTCTGGCTGTATCTTAAAATACTGTACTGTGCTGCATCACTGTTTTCCTGGGGATGCTGGGTGATGAGCCAGTGCCCACGTGGAGAGGGAAGGTGGGCAGGGCAGGCACTGGGACGTGGCGTTAGGCTGCCACCGCTTCCTGATGATACCGCCCACTGCAGCAACACACGGTGCATGGGATGAAGCCGTGAGCAAGAAGCCCCTGTGCCCTCAGTCATCGAGGCTCACGGGGTAGGGGACCACTCCAGGGGCCTGGTCTTCACCACTGTCCATGCCTTAGTCTCTGCCACTGCCCTGTGGACCCAGGGGTCAGGGCTTGCAGCCAGAAGAGAGCTTCTCCAGGGCACCTTCCTTCCCTTCCCCCCTGCGGAGAGACGCAGCTCCCTTCCTGCTGGAAATCCCTCTCTGGGAAAGCTGGGCAGCCATCCCCCGCCATGGGCTCAGCGTTCGGCAGATGCGAGCTAAAGTCTGGGCTCGGTGGCACTGCTCAGGGACTGGGGCGCAAGCGAGGCCTGCTCCAACCTGCCCGGCCATGCGGAACATGCTGCCTGCCACCCCGCTGACCACGAGCCTGTCCTTGAGGAAAAGCAGAGAATTCGGCATTTTCACTTTTCCATTCTTCTCAGTTCTTCTAAAGACCTTGAAAGAAACTGAAAAGTGGTGTAGTTTTCTTAGGTATTGTTTGTCAATTTCTGTACCAATGATGATGAATTTGACTATAAACTGACTATACACTGGCAGAGTAAATCTCCACCTATTTTCCAAAAGCACTGACAACTTCCAGGGTAGAAAACATTCTTGGTTTTTCAACCCAGTATGTTTTTTGTGTCACCCTGCAAGGTTGACTCCCTAGGTAGAATGGGGGCCAGCGGGGTCCATGCTCCTGCAGCACCCACCGCTCTGCACGAGAGAATATCTGTGGCCCCAGGGACCTGCTGGTGTCCATCAGGTGCCCAGAAATGAGCAGTTGCCCACATTTACCTAGATTTGGCCAAGTCACTTTCTAACTTTCCAGCCATTGCACAAGAGGCCTGAGAGAATGAAAGCCCGAAGGACTGAGCGAGGCTGATTCTGTCTAGGGTCAGGGTCACTGGGACCCCGCGCAGCTGTGTTTGGTCACTCTCGGCCCGCTCCAATTGGGGCAGGGCTAGGTTTGTCACTGTATCAGTTAATGACACTCAGCCCATTAGCAGAGGTTACAATAGGCCGTGTGTCCTCCAACACGAGCCACATCGTGTTGTCCATCAGCCCCCAGCTACTGCTAATGGGGTGACGGGTTCCCCTGCCTTGGGGAAGTGTAGGAAGCAGGCAGGATTGCATGAACACTCCGGAACTCAGTGAAGTGCGAGGAGTCCTGTTCTAAATCCCTGTGTCCTTCAGTGCGGGAATTAACCCGTCACCCTAAGTCCTGCCAAGCCACTGTCCAAAATTCACCGTTCACTGTCTCTCTTTAAAAAGGGGCGAATGTGTGCCAATCACCTCCAGGTCCCTCTCCTAGCGCTATCACCCACGGGTTAGGCTTCAACATAGGAGTCTGGGGGACATTCAGTCCGCAGCACCGTGGACCTCAGTAGCCCAGCTGAGTCCTGGGGAGCACTTGGGGAAGGGGGCTTGAGGCACAAGAAAATCTGTATTTCTGTGTGCTTGTAAGGGAGAGAACTGACATTTATTTTTAAGTGAATACTCTGATGGAAACCTGAAAAGAGAAAAACCAGATCCAGAAGTAGCCATCCCGCGGTCCTCACTGGGACAGAATGACCCTCACCTATTAGATGCCGCGTCACGGGTGTGGCCAGACGTGTGAGTCATCTTGTCTCTAACCCTTCCTGGAAGATACTTAACAGACCCTGGCTTCACACTGCACCCCGGACCACCCTGCCTGCGCCAGCCTCGGGACCTCTGCACTCACGCTTCCTCCTCCCGCAGCAGCTCCCGTGCCTCCTCAGAGTCCCTGCTCGCCTATCTCCTCAGCCAGGCCTGCCCAGGCCCCCACGGCCCCCCAGACTCCGCACCCCCACCTGTCGTCGTCTTCTGTGGTGCGGCGCAGCTCGTGTGGTCTGTCCAACGGTGCGTGGCTTGCTCTCGGCTTTGTCTCTGACTCAGTGAGAGGCGTTGCGCAGTCCCTTGTTCTGTGATGTGCTTCCGGCCCTGGACAGGGCAGGGCTTCTGGGAGACTCAAGAGGTGACATGCAAGCCCGAGCCTGGGTCCCAGGGCCGCAGGGCAGGCAGGACACAAAGCTCTGGGTTCCGACCCGAACTGCGCTTGTCCTGCGGTGAGCGAGCCGCTGAGTATCGCTGTACGCCGATTTGCTCATCCACAATATGGGCCTCAGATGCCCACTGAGGCAGCAGAGGTCAAACAGGCTCAGATGCGGAGACCGAGGACTCCGTGCGGCCCCTGGTAAGCGCTCAGCAGACACCACCTGCTGTTTCCCTCCAGGTCTCCGAGGGAGTGAGTGGCCGCTCTCCGCTCTCACACTGTTTCCTGGGTCATCTGAGCGTAGTTATGGATCCTACACCTTTTACTCTCAGATTCTTCGGTGTGCGTTTCCTGACAACAGTGTTCTTTTACCAACTACTGCGTAACACGGTTACCAACTTCAGGGGATTTCTGGTGATGTGAGACTCCTATCCCGCCCACATGTTCCCAAGGTCGCCAGTGGCCTAGATACTGTTCTTTGTGGCTTCCCCACCCTGACTCTGACGCCCCCAGGCGTGGGCATGGAATTAAAGCTGGTGCCCTTTGATTTCCTTCCCCGGCGGCCCTGTCTTTCCTGACGCTGCCATCTGCAGAGCGCAGGCCAGGTGTCATGCAGGGTGCCTCCCTCCGGGCTGTCCACGACATCCACCTGCAGGGCTCCTCCTAGAAGAGCAAGGCCAGTCTTCCAGGGAGAGCGGAGCATCTTCACCACCAGGTCCCACAGTAGGCCTGCCTCGAAGCAGCGGGTGGCTGGCTGGAGTGACAAGAACAGAACGGTCGCTGCAGCACTGTGACGCTTGCAGGGCCTGGACTCGGGGGCTGTGGCACGTGGTTCCAGAGATCACATTATGAGACCACAATTCTGCTTTAACAACCTGCTCCACGTTCGACCCATGCATTGCAGGAGACATTCATAAACATGTGAATGGATGTGTCTTCCTTCAAAAACAGTCTTCAGAGGGCTGGGAGTTTGGCTCAGCAACTTATGCGCCTGCCTGACAGACGTGATGTTGTGAGTTCGATCCCCAGTGCCACAAAAAAAAAAAAAAAAAAAAAAAAAAAAAGAAAAGAAAAGAAATGGTCTTCAGGTGCCAGAATTACTTATGAGACCCATGAACACTGCCCACTTCCCTGGCCACACAGGAAATACCGCTTTAATTACTTTCACGTGGGCTTCAGCCGGAGCAGGTCCGGGGGCTTCAGCAGTCCTGACGCATTTCAGCCTGGGTTTGTGTGACTCCTTTCCAGCAACCAGGCCTTCTGAAGCAGCCGCCTCTCTTGGGGATGGGAAGGGGAAGGCAGATGACAAGGCGCAGCCTGCTCGGGGTCTGGTGGAAGCGGTAGGGCTCTCTTCTGCCAGTGGCTCGCTTTCGAAGGTTTCCAGTGTGTATGGGATGTGCAAAGGACTTTGTTTTCACTGGTGGCGTGGGGTGCTGATCTGGCGCTCAGGGAAGGGGCGCAACGCCAGAATAAAGTGGGGTTGCCTAATGGCAGTGGAAGACACGCAGAGGTTAGGCTTTTTAGCTGGGGTTTGTTGTAATGCTCCGGTAATAAATGCTAATTACCTTCTCTGCTGCACTGTGGGGTTGCTGGTGCTTTCTTCCCCTTCCAAGAGCGCTGCGTGTGGGTGTGTAGCGGCTGTGAAGAGGTTTGACAGCTTCTCCTCAACCAGCATCAGCACGGAGGTGCGTAAGTGCCTCTGCGGTCCAGGGCAGAGCCGCAGGGAGATGGCGAGCTTTAGGATGGGAAGGTTCTCTGCATTTGAACACAAGGACTTGGTAGACAGCAGGCTGCCACCCTTGCCTTTGGGCAGGCGGGACTACGCAGCCGGGGGTCTCCTCCATGGGGGCCTCCCCCCATGCCTACCACCCGGCGTGTGCGCGGAAGCCTCTGACTCCAGAGAGAGGCCATGCTGGCTGTTTTCTGGTACGTTCACATTGTGGTGGTCTGAGGACTCCCACAGCCCTGTGATGTCTATGACAAGGACTGTGACATCTGTGGACATGACAGGTATCAGCCGCCATTGTCGCGGAAGATTCATCATAAGCTGAAGGACAGAGGACGTGGGCATTTGACCCCCGGGAGGGTCCTTGGTGTTGAGAAGAGGCACAGAGCCGGAAGAGGCCAGGGCCCAATGGGTGGAGCCCAGAAATGCACACTAGGGCATCCAGATCCACAGACAGACCTTGTGCCTCAAAGTCACCTGTGAGTTTTAGGAACCCATGCGGGCCTCCTGCAGGAACTAGGTCTTTACTTTGTGCTCTGGATTCTTTCACAGAAGCCTGGTGAGCCCCAGAGGTGCCACTGAGGAAAATTCATTAGGGTCTGAAAATAAAGTCAGGTCTTCCTGCTCCGAACAGGAAGTGCTTTCTTCTCCTCCCATGCTCCTCTCCACCTGGCTTTCATCCCCACTCTCCATGTCCCAGGGCTGCTCGGTGACTTGTGGAGTGGTACACGAGAATGCACTGCCACAGTTCTGTGGAGTGGATGTTATGCTTGGATCTGAAGTGCCCCCCCAAAAGTTCATGTGTTGAAGACTTGATCCTCAAAACAGCAGCGCTCTGAGCTGGGGCCTTTGCGAGGTGACAGAGTTGTGAGGGCTCTGACTTCAGCAGGGAGTTAACCCACTTACCAATTGATTCATAGCTTGCAGGGCTCCTGGGAGCTGGTGGAAAGTATGGGCGGTGAGGCCCAGTTGGAGGAAGCAGGTCACTGAGCCTGTGCACTTGAAGGGTGTATTTTCTCCCCTGCCTTCTTCCATCTCCCCTTCCTGGCCACCCTGAGGTGAACCACTGTGCTCCACCACGTGGCTCCCACCTTGATGAGTTTCCTCCCTCAGCCCCACGAGATGGAGCCCAGTGGGCTTGGACTGTACCACATGAGTCCTTAAGCCAGAATAACCCTTTCCTCCCTTGAGTTGATCTTCTCGAGTATTTTGTCCCACCGATGAAGATCAGGCTAAAACAATGGGTGTTCACGTGTGAGTCCCACATTTCAGAGGAGAAAACCAACCGACTCATTTCCCCAGGGTCTTGGAGCATTTCTGCCTTCTGACTCAAACCTTTAACAAGTGAGTCAGACACAGTGTGAGCTTGCAGTCACAGGCACTGTTATCCCGAGGCCCCAACCTCCAGAAAGCAGGCTGGATACAGGAAGGAAGTGGCAGGCATAGAGATTTGGGAGGGAGCCCCATGAAGTCTCAAGGTTAGCATATCAGCTCTGTGGGAATTTCCTATTTCTTTGACACGTGCATATCCCTTATATTAATCACACGTAGATAATACATGATATATATGGTATCTATCATATACAAATATAAACATATCTTTTTGTGCTAGGGATTGAACCCAGGGCCTTTGCAATGGAGCTATAGCCCCAGTCCTTTTTATTTTGAGATAAGGTTGCACTAAGTGGCTGAGTTGCCCAGGCTGGGCCCTAACTTGTCCTCTTGCCTCAGCCCCCCAGAGCCCTGGTATTAAATGCGTGCACCACACGCCCAGACAAACGTAACATTTTTAGCTCCCAGAAATGAAGACCAGAGTGTCCCTTGGTGGCCAAGCACAGCTGGCAGGCAGGACACGAGGAAGGGAAGGAAGAGTGTTGGCCCAGACTCAGGAAGGGATGAGAGACAACAGGGGATGGTGTGAGCCTGCACCTTCTCCCCCTGAGCAGGGGGGCTACAGGATCGCCCCAAATCTGACTGCAGTCTTAGGAAGGGTCTCCCAGGACCCACAAGGGAGTGGCCAGGTGGCTGGGCGTGGCCCCTGGCCTTCCTTCTGGGAAGGCGGTGCCCAAGGGAGTGGCTGTGGCTCCCTCGGGTCTCCGTGACAACGATCCTGTGCGTAGACGGCTGCGTTTTTGATAAACTCAGCTGTGGGACAGATGGCCGGAAAGCTGGCTGCGCGCGGAGAGCATCTCGGGCCCTGCCAGGGCCTCGGCTCGCTCCTCTCCCACACTCCTCTCTCTCTGGACTGGTGCAGGTGGGGCTTTAACTGCAGACAGACCTCCTCCCAGATGCCCCGCAGCAGGGCTGGCAGTCCTGCCACCTGCTGGGCCCGCACCACCAAGGCTCCCGTTTTCCCGGGATCCGCCACCACTGTCACTGAGCCAGCGGAGGAGGCGAGCGCACAGCGCCAGGGAGGCGGCGCTCGGCAGCCCATGCCGCCTGAGCCGCAAAGTGGGGTGAAAATGGATGCAGGGATCTTAATGGAGTGGGACCCGCAGAGCACATCAGGGCTGCAGCCGCAGCCTTTAAATTGCTCTGGAAGATAAATTTTATACAGTTTACATTCTCAGGCCCAGCCTGCCCCTGCCCCTTCCCTTCCCCTGCCTTTCTTCCCTGTCTGTGAATGCTGCTGAAACCTTGTGGATCTTATTTAATGATAGAGCAAAAAATATTTCTTGATTTGAGTTTTAAAAAATATATATTCCAGAGCTTCAGCAGATGACCCAAATACGGGAAGTGGTAGCCGGGCCGGGGGAGCGTGTAGACCCTCCAGCCAGGAGTCACGGCCCAGCTGGGGGCGGGGCACCGGGTCTCAGCCTGAGCTCCTCTCTGTGGGCTCTGCACGCACCACGCCCTCGTAAAGGTTGGGGCCAAAGCCAGGACCCAGAGAAGCCAGGCACTGGGGCAGCGGTGAGCTAAGCGCCATGGGCAGCGTCCCAGGGCAGGAGGCTGGCGTGGAGGCGCCCTGCTGGGGAGAGGCTCTCGGGATAGAGCAGCGATGGCCGGGGCAGCTCGCGCCCCTGATAAGGAACCCATGGAGAGTTTCGTCACACTAGAAACAAGGCACCGGAAGGCGCCGACCCAGGGTCAAACCCTGTGTCTTATTAATCAAGGTCTGCGCACCAGGACTCTGCAGTGGCCGGGGCAGCACTGAGCACAGAGCGAGCACAAAAAGGTCGCACAGAAATCCAGGGGACGGCTTCAGTGCCACTTGATCCGCAGGCCGAAGGCATCCTCAGGACCAGGCCCCTCTAGTCTGGCTGGCCCCGGTGGACTCCCCCATCAGACTCTGCTCGCAGGCAGGCGAGCTGACAAGGGCGGGTCCCAGCCAGCATGTCCCCCTGCCAATGGAGAGGGGTTTCTCTTGGCACTCACGGGTCATGCGTGGCTCCAGACCAGGCTCAGCGCGGCTTCTCACGCAGGTCTGCTGGAGGAGCGACGATGGTAAGAAAACGTCACAGAGCGGTGCCCATGGAATTTTAATCTGCGGGGGACACACAGATCCTAATAAAACCCTGGAATGAAAAAAATGTAAAGAAAAGAAAGGAATGTGTCCCTACAGAGCCACAGTCAGCAAACTGTGGCCCGCATACCATAGCCCATAGCTGGCCCACTGTCTGTGCTTATAAATAAAGTTTTACTGGGACACAGCAAAGCGCACCGTGTGCATACTGCCTGTGGCTGCATCTCCCGGCAGCAGCAGAGTGGCTGACTGCAGTAGTGAGATACCCGGCCTGGCCCTCTCCAGGTCACGGCTGTCCACTGCAGCTGCAGCGCGCAGGAGGAAGGAGCCGGGCTCGGGGGAGACAGCTGCGTGCTTCTCTGGAGAGGTGGGAAGTGCGGTCTCAGGAATAAACAGGGCTAAGCTTGGGAGGAGGGGCGGTGGGGCGGGCCACTCACTCGGCCCTCTCCCCTCTGGGTGAGGGGCTTTGGCTCTAAGATGGGGCGCTGCTCTTAGGACTGACTGGTGCGTGAGAGGAGAAGCGACAGTGGAGTGAGAGATGAAAGGAGGAATCCAGAGGGCACCCGCTGCACCGGGAGCCGTGGGCTGCGATCAAAGCTGCTACCAGGAACTGGAGCACAGCTCCAGGGAGTGTGGCTTCCCGGGCAGGTTCTATGTTGACTTTTATTTTTGTTTGTGTGTGTGAACATGAAACAAAGTTTCCTTCTGCACGCAGAGTGGATCCAATACCCACAGAATCATTAACTCTGTTCAGCTCTTCTTTCTGCTGATGGTGTTCATAGCACACAAGTGAGTCAGGGTCAGAAGAGAAGAAAGAGTCTCTTGGTGCTGAGAAACCAAGTCTGATATGGGTCAACCAGCTAAACTAACCTACGTCCTCAGCTTCAGTAGCTCCTGTGAATCACCAAACTGGTTAACCCTCTCAGTAGCACCTAGTGCAGCACTAGCGTGGATGTGAGGTGGGAAAAGTGTGGCGTCCATCCCTGGGTGCCGCCTGCCTGACCTGGGCAGACATCGCTAATCAATCTCGCTCATCTCTCCTTGGGTCCAGATGGAACTCTGAGCTCTTGGCAACCTGCCCCCCGCCCCCCGCCCCACTTCCCAGGCAGCTGGGAAAAGACCACTGCTGCTCTAGACCTGGTGGTCAGAAACGCTGGGGAATCGGAGGCAAGAGGCCTTGTGTGAGGTGTATGAATTTCTCCATGGCAGTAACTGTGTCCTTCAGACCTTCATTTGGGAGATCAAAAACACAAATCCACAATTAGCTCCGTTAAGCCTTGGGGGTCTAGGGCCTTGAAAGGTTTATTTATTTTTAATGCCAGGCAAGAATGTCATTGCAAGAGCCATGAACTACAAGAGAAAATTGGAGAGCCGTGCAGAAAATCCAGCTGACGGACACAAAAAGCACGCAGAGATGTTTGCCCGAGTCACCTACGTGGGTCTGCTTGGTGCGGGTGGATCCGCGTGGTGAAAGGCTTGGCCGTGGTCCAGCCACAGGCCCGAGGTTCCTGGGTCCAGCAGGGGTGGGTGGAGACGGTGCTCAGGCCAGGGTTCTGACGTGTGGGAGGCCCTTGCAGTACGAGGCAATGGCTCCGTTGTCGTTAGGAGTCTCCAGGTGGTGGCCCATGGCACCCACAGGGCAACCTGCTGGTTTGTCATGATTAACAGTCTGATCAGTGTCTCCCTTCCTCTGTGACACGGAAACACACCAGCCTGCGGCCAAGCTGGGGAAGGGGACGCGCTTGTCCTCATTTCTTTCCCGTCTCACCCTCATAATATCCCTTCCTCCCTCCCACAGTGTGCCCCCGGAGCCTGCTGCCTACACAGCCTCCCACCAGCGTGCTGGCCTCCACCAGTCCTCCTTGGGGTCCTCCGTCTGCAGTCTGCCCTAGCCTGCCTCACACCCAGCTGTAGCTCCCCGTGTGCCCTCTCTGCTGGTGACTCCTGGGAAGGGCTGCTGGGTTTCTTGGGAGGCCGTTACTGGTATTGCCCGTCTGGGGAGGAGGCTGGGGAGGTGCGCTTGGGCCCTATGGAATGAATTGTGTTCCACTGGATGGCACTAGACGAACCCAAGGATTCCAAAACCACTTCATTTTGTGCTTTTCTGAGAAGCTTCCTGTGCCACAGCATTTGGTGCTTTCACTGGATGTAGCTGTTGACTTTCTCTTCAAATCAATGCAGACTCTCTGGGGTGTGCTCACATCCCACGAGCTGAACTTTGAGCAATGGGTGAAAGTTACCGAAAGCCCATGCAGGGCTCCTCACAGAGAAAACCCTTCCACTGCCTGGAGTGTTGCTTACGTCCAGTGACCTCACAAGCCTGCCAGCTCCCTGCGTGTGGGGCCCGTCCTGCAGACGGTGTTTGCCCTGACGGCTGCCAGGAACTGTCCTGAGGGCTGGACAGCCTCTCTCACCCTGTGTCCCCCGCCACCCGCCTGCTTCCTGCTCAGCCAGGAGTCTGGGCCCTGAGTAACACAAACCACATCCAAATCAAGCTGATAAGCGCTGATGTTCCTAAAAACACGGGTTTCTCTGCGTTCCACCTCCCAGCATGTTTTTCACCTTTAGTTTTAGGTTCTGCTTGTCTGGCACTGGACAGATCCAAATCCTCCAGTCAAGCATTTCGACCCTGGCTGTCCACCCCAGCAGGATGGTGTCTTGGCGTGGGAAGTTCCCTTCCTTCCCAGACCCGCCCCAGGGTGAGAGGGCGGCACCACCCATGCTAGGGCCTCCTGTGGGACACAGGGACCTGAGTGGGTCCTGCTGAAACCCTGCACCCAAAGCTGGGGTAGGGGCTCCCCAGAGGAGATCTAGAGTGCAACATGACAGACGGGCGTGTGCACCTCCCTGGACTCCTCGTGCCCGTGTCCTGAGGACCCCTCCAGCTCTCTCTAGCCCACAGGGACTCACGCCAGCCCAGTGATCCGATCTGGGCAGGTGCCTCTGAATCTCCGGTGGATTGCAAAGTCCCTGCCAGCTTTATCAGGCTGGGTTGCGATCTACACCCACTTCCCTTCCCACACGCACCACCCTGCCCCGCTCCAGGACGGGGTGCCACCTCGGAGCCTGGGCAAAGCTGAGTGCAGGGCAGAGTGGCTCATTATGAGTGCAAATGTCCCTCTGTATTCCGGTTATTCAGAAGCTCTCAGAGCCAAAGTGCACTGCTTTTTTTTTTCTTTGCAAAATAAAATGGCTAATTAAATTGCATACACTTTCTGAGTGTAAAAAAAAAAAAGCCTGTAAAAATAAACATCTGCGCACTTGAGGTTCATCCAGCCTCCTAGGCAAGCTGCATCTTTATCTGATAGAACACAACTAATTTGCTGCAGTAAAATTATAATACAAGCCAGGGTAAAGGCCTTGATTTACAGACTCAGGAGGGCATACAAGAAAAAAAAGGGGGAAACTTGTATAAAGTCAAGGCAATCTATCTTTTTAAAAATTGCATGTGCTTTTATTATTCCCTAAGTACCTTGTGATGTGGGTGTGACTCAAGTCTTTCATGCCTCCATTAGAAGTCACCGGCTGCTGCCCTGACGTTTCCCACACTGAAGGAAACTCGTGGATTTCTGAGGTTGGCACTCAGGCAGGAGCTCTGGGCTTCTGGCTGAAGCTGAGATGTTATTCACCAGCACTCTGGAGTCATTGTTCCCAGCATAGCCCAAGAAAAGAAGCCACACTACAAAATGAGCAGCCAGCAGTGAGGGGCAGCCACTTCCTCTCTAATCCCTAACTGCGTCCCAGGAGGGCCTGGACTCACCTGGTGCAGAGAAGAACCTGGAGCCCCATGAGATCGGAGGAGCCTCCGTACACATCACTGGATGCTGTGTGGATGGCAACCTGCAGACAGGGCCACACTGGCGTCTGCCGAGAGAGGAGGCCAGGCGCCGCGTGGAGGCCTCCAGGGCACTCTGCTCCAGGTGCCGGGCCTGGTCTTCCTCTAGAACAATGCGAGATCCTCCTCCCCCATCACAGTCCTCACCAAGTCTGGTGTTCCACTGCTCAGAGCTGTCGAAGCCCCCATCCTGCCCACCTGCAGGCCGTCAGAATAATAGTGTGACCTTTTCAGTATGCATCAGGAAGGAGGCTCCTGGCCGAACTCTTTCCAGTGACTTCCCATTGCTCCTGGAATAAAAGCCCTCCCACCATGGCCCCAAATCTTCCAGCCTCCTTCAGCTCTTGTGATTGCCTTCCTAGGTCTGGAACATTCTGTTGGGCCTCTGGGTACCACGCTGGCATCTGCCCCTGCATGTCTGTGTGAGAAGCCCTTTAGCCAGCTCTCCTGCACCACCTTACAGGCCAGAATGCCTTCTGTGTTTGTCCCCTTCCCAGTTGGCCTGGCCTTGTCTGTCTGACCCTGGACTCCGAGTCTGTCTTCAGCTGGAACATCCACCTGGAGCAGGAACAGCCCCTCTCCCACTACTGCTCTACCTCCAGTGGAGGTCACATTGCCTGGCCACTGCCCAGCTGGCACAGGTATGGGGGGATTTCAGCAGAATAAATCCATGAACCAATTTTTGCTAGAACCATAGTCAAATATATAACAAACCCGACAGACGCCCCGTGAGAGTGAATGCAGGTAAGGGTGGGCGCAAGGATGGGAGGGAGCTGCAGGAGTGAGTTATGAGGAAAAGTAACCCCAAGGTGAAGGAGGCAGGGTACCAACCCCCATCAACGTGAACCTCGTAGGGTGCTATGCCTGGGCCACAGCTCTCCCGCGCTCTCTGACGGGGACACTTCCCTGTAGATCCTAGAGACACTGAGACAAGTGGGTCACACAGGCAGAGCCTCCTCATGAACAGTGGTGGCCTTGCCCCGCTCCCCCATGTGTGTGCCCCTGTGGGCAGCCACTGCTGTCTCCTGGAGCTCACTAGGTCTCGGGCCTCCCCTGCTTCTCCACCTGCACACCACAGATAAGGAAATGGGACTCAAGAGCATGGGAATCTTGGCTCAGGGTGAGCAGCGTAGTAAACGGCAGAGCTGGAAGTCAGCCTTGGCTCTGCTCTGAAATGCTCCAACAAAACAGCTCCGCCAGCAAGCACCAGCTGCACAGACGAGCACTGCATAGGCAGCAGAGGCACGGATCTTGGGCGCCTGGTCACTTGCAGCCTCTTCTCTTAGCCTTGCAGCATGTCCCCTGGCCCTCCAGCTCTTTGCCTGGCTGTCCTCCTCCCATCAAAAGCCCACCAGTGAAGTTACAGGTGTTGTTTGGTTGCAGGCCTGTAGTATTCGATGGGTAGATTTTTTATGTTGTACGAAGTATGTGTCACCTATGGCCATTTCCCTCTTAATTTTCACTCTTCTTAGTTAGAGGAAGTTTTATCTTTCTAATTATTCAGTCAGATTCAACTCAGTATGATTTCATAGAGTTTCTGTTTGGAACACTCCTGGGACCTAGTGGATCGTGAGAGGTAATGGTGGGAGGGAGGGTGATGAAGGTGCTGATGATGATGGTGACAGCAGTGACGACAACAGTGACTGCACCTAGCACACTCCAGCACTGACAGTTTCCCAGGCACAACCCTAAGCCCTTCATGTGCATTAACTCCCCTGATGCTTCCAATAACCTTGTGAAGTATCTTCCTTCTGCAGAGCGGGAACCTGAGAACAGAGGGGCCAAATAATTTCACCAGGATTCCCAGCCAAAGAAAGGCAGAGCTGGAATTGTAAGCTTCAGCCGCCTGGACCCACAGGGCACACTCAGCCATCATCCTGCCTGCCCTTGGAGATCACACTGGCTTCTAGGGAGACAACACACACATGCATGCACACGCACACACACACACAGCAATTAAATAACAGTTCAAAGAACAATCTGCTGGGGCTCATTAATTAATGTGTTCATTCATCTAACATCTGAGTAGCTATTGTGCACAAAGCCTGGGGATAAAGGAGTGGACCGAGCAGCTGTGCCTTTGTGGAGTGGGATGGAGAGGGAAAGGGCTTTCAGCCCTGCTGGAAGATTCAGGCGCAGGAGGGAGGCTTGATGAGGAAGGGGGAAGAATCAGGATGAGTATGTCATCAGGTCTAGGAATGATGGTGCCACTTCTGGGCTCAAGACACTCCTTCTGACCACTGAGCAAAGACTGAGTAAGATTCAGAAAAGTCCTGAGGTGGGCAGGGTAGTGACAAGGAGACCAATGCTGCCTGGCCTTCCCTCTGGGCCCTCGTAGGAGAAGTAAGGCGAACTAGAGGGTTGAAAAGAGAGTCACTTTCTTGGTCTACTTTCTTGTCACTGGAACGTAATACTTGATACCCAAACATAAAAGAGAGATTATCTGACTCACAGTTTCAGAGTGCTCAGTCCATGGTAGATGAGCTCCAAAGCAGGAACATGGTGACGGAAGGGCTTGGTGGAGGACAGCTGCTCATTTCATGCTGGCTGGGAAGCAGAGCAGGTTGGAATGAGCTTCTGGGAGGAAGGGGCCAGAAGCCAATATAGGCCCTGAGGTCATGCCTCCATGACCCACTCAGACACATCCAGAGTGTGCTTCGCTAATCCTGTAAGTGGCTCCCACACCAATCAACTTGACAGTTAATCTTAACAGCCACTGAAGGACTCAGCAAGTCCAGGCAGATGAATGCGCCAAAGGGGGAAGCTTTGCCTTCCTCATTCCCAGACGCCCCGAATGCTGCCCCAGATGGGCAAGCAAGGAGCACAGCAGCTCCTCTGCCGAACTTTCAGCACCATTTCCAAGTCACTTTGACTCAGGATGCAGGCTGGGGTCTTCCCATGAAGATCGGTGTATGAGGTCACTCGCCAGAAATGGCAGTCTGGCCTCCAAAGCAGGGCCTGGGCAGAGTGAGGGAGGGACAGGGAGAAGTGTTTCCATCTGATCTCACCACCACTCCCAGTTGGCTCTGTAGCCAGCAGAGCCACTGGTGTCCTCCACAGCAAAGAGAGTGTAGACAGGTAGGTGAGTGCAGACAGCCCTGCCCTTGGTGACCTAAGGCACATGGCTTCACAGTGGCCAATCCCATTCTTGGAGCCTCAGCAGAAAGCAGTCACTTCCGCCATATTTATTGTTTCAGATTCATGCTTTCACTGCCCAGACAATGCAGGAGCGACTTCCCGCCCCTCTCCCTGATCCCACATTAAATCCATTCTCCCCCAGTCAACCAGTGTTTTCCACTCCATGTGTTTTCTTTCCCATGCAGTTAAAAATATATGTAAATGTGCACAGATTTGTTTTCCATTGCACTTAAGACATACAGCAATGCACTGGAGCTGACATAAAGAGCTCTCTTCCCATTTGACAGTGAGCCTTAGAGCTGCTGGAGAGGCGCTGAGGCAAAGATGGAGCCAAGTGCTGAGCGGGCTGCAGCCTTCTGCAAATGTCACCTGTTATTACTGTTAATTGTAGCAAGCCCAAATGGGGAGAGAGGCAGAGCCGGCATTTGCCAGCTAGGAAAGCTCCAGATTTTTAAACGGGTCTCCAAAATGGTGAGAGCAAGGCAACCTTGGAGGTGAGCGGTGGGAAGCAAGACTTGGGTGTTCCCTCTGAGAGCTGGGGCTGGGCCGCACACGGCAGCACTGGTCCTCCTCCAGAGACAGCAGGGGAGGCGGGCACGGAGGAAGGTTATTCTTCCTCGCTGTGTCCAGCAGCGGTGGTCCTTGGCAGGGAGCGATGGAGAACCAAATCCAGAATTCCAAGTGCAGTGACCAGTTCCAGACCCCAGCAGCCGTGTCATCACCCTGAGCAGTGCCGGCTGGGGCAGGGGGCTGCGTTGTCCTTCGGCTCTGAGGTGCCTGCAGCTGCAGTCTTCTGGCTTTCCTGGGCCATGGCCTCCTTCTCTTCTGCCACCCACACCCGGCTCCTGGCACTTGCAGCTTTGATTCGACTCTCCCCCGAGAACCTACCGTCCATGGTAGATTTCTGTCATTTGGCCTCCTTTTTGGTCCCGCCTTTCCTTGGAAAAGCTAAGAAAACCTCACACTTCATAAATTTTAACAACCTTTTCAACTGATGTGTTCCATGTCTGAATTGTTTTATCTGTCTGACTTTGATTGCAAGCCTGCGGGCTGAGACCTCATCCCGTTTCATCTCCTGTGCAGCTCCAGGCACACTCTTGGCGCTGGGATTGTAAAAACCCACGAGAAGATAAATACATGCAAACATCTATAATTGTTTTATTTAGAGCCGTCTGACGATAGATCAGAGATGTGTTTGCACCTACACATCTGAGACTTCAATGTGATTTCATTGCATGTCTTAATCTGTTCCTTGGGTATTAGTCATTTGTAAAACATGATTTATTTGCTTAGATTTTTTTTCTTCGTAACTATAAAGTGTGCATAATAGAAAGGAAAAACTTAATCTCTGATTTCTGATTAACTTTTACAAACAAGCATCCTAGCTAGAGTCAGCTCTGCTGCTTAGTGACCTATAAATAAGACTGAGC